>VDFB02186569.1:0-38941 GCA_007258455.2 Sequoia sempervirens
AGGTTCTTCTTTAAAGTATGGCCATTTTTCCTCCATGTCTTGAAATGCAGAACCATCCACAGGCATTCGAAGAATGTCATCTCCACTTCTATTTCGTGCATGGTAATCCATAAATTGTGCTAAGTTTTTGCACCTAAATAATGGTTGCATATGTGGAATAATGGGAATATAATGAAAGAACCTTTGAGACATTTTTTGTTAGTTGATCTATTCGATATCTAATATGACATTCTGGGCATTCTGTTGCAAATTCTTGTTGTTTATGATATATAATCTGATCATTGGGACATGCATCTATTGCTTGATACTCCATTCTGATATCTTTCATAATGACACATAAATCTCGGTATGAGTGAGGTAAAATATTTGATGGTGGTAACAAAAATTCACCAATCAATCTACAACAAAAAATAATTTGTTCATATAAAGAATATTAATGGTACATATTTCATCCTTTATTTACTAGTGATAAATTAACAACAATTAAAATAGATGAAAAAAGATGACATATATGACATACCTTAACATCTATGAGATTGTTATGTTTGATAAACCATTCATAACCTTCAAGTTCAACAACAACAATACAACAGAGAGAAGAGTTGTTTCAGAGCCTTCATAAAGGGGCTCGTATGCCTTGTCAAGTACAAGTAAATCATGAACATCATCAAAGTCATCTTGATCATCATGATTAGCTCTGCCACTAAATGTGGTATGGATCAATGTATTTGTACCATCATCTTCAACTGTGTTTTCTGGCGCATGATCATCTTATTCCATAGGATCATTAACTTCATCTTTGATATTCATAGCTCCATGTTCGTCCGCTTGCAAAACCACATTCTCCGGGCCGTGATAATCCATATCATCTGGCCTAGGGAACCCCACCTTTATAATAATGATAGACACAAATAAGCCATGATCATGATCAATTGATTATATATATATATATAATGTTAAAACAATGTAAACATTTACAAATTCAATCAATATAAACACATATAATAAACTTACCAATGGACGATAATCATGCCCCCTTCAACATGACCATGCTACCTACAATGTTTCTCAGTTGTTGTAATTAAAAGTCATCTTGTCTTTAAGCCCTTGCAATTATTGCAAGGACAATAATATTTCCCATCACCCTTTATTTTCAATCTACCCACAATCTATCAAGTGTCTCTTCATTTTGTTCTAGACTAATATTATCTGACATGATTTTTCTTTACCAAGCTTGACTATTTAGATCTTCAAAAAATATCAAACTCACACTCGAATAATTTTTATTCATAGACAGGTAACATAATCTAATAATTATGATATTTTACACCAAAAAAAATTGGCATGCAACCACCTCTGCAAAAGAGAAGATAGTCTGAAGTTAATGAACCCAAAAAACACTTTAAAATGCTAATTCCAAAAATTATTAAATTCTGATTTTATTATGATTTCCAACTGTTAAGACTCCTAAAATCAGAATATTGAACTTGATCACAAAATTCCCACAACAATGGAGGTAGTGAGCTAGTGAGAGCAAGTGACCCATTCCTAAGGAGAAACAAGTCGAAATCATTGCTAATGTCAATACGGATTTATCCTTTTAGTTAAAGATGCAATGTGTCACTTCTTATGACGAGCTTATCCCTAGGGCCCTCAACATTGAGAGAGCCGTAATAAAAAACAACAGAAGCATTGGTAAGAGCATGATTAGGGTACAAACCCTAGGCCTCCGTAGAAACATAAACAATAACTATAGCGGATTAGTGAGGTTGCAATACTAGAAAGATTGAGACATTGTAGGTAATAACAAAATCTTGCAATCTAAATATTGTAGCCAATAACAAGCACACTATGTAGCTTAGTAAAATTTGTAAATGCAATCTATGGTAAGAAGAATGACAGTCACATGAGATGTGATAGTCAAAAATAGGTTGAGTAGTGACAAGATAATAAAGCTCAAACCTTGCATAGTAAAGTGAAGATTTTAACAGTGAGTTTCCTTACCCCCTTGCTGACCTTAAGGGTTTTTAAATGCTTTTGGTAGTGTTAGACAAGGCAAATGCAATCAGGGAATGACTGTCCAACAAGTAATAGTGGTAATCATCCTAGGTTCAATGTTTCTTCTTAGCCATTAATATTGTATAATTGAGGTAGTGGATTGCATGTTTGAGCAGTGTTTTGAGACTCATCAAAGATGGGAGAATAGTGAATAATACCTTGTGGACTGTGAAGTAGTGTCAATAAGATTGAAGGATCTTAAGAACTACAATACCATGAAACAATGAGTCCCCTGTAGTAAGTAGGCAGTCTATAGGGCATAGTTTGATTTTATAGAAGGATTCTCATGAAAGGAATCTTCAAGTGATAGTGAGTGAGTTGTTTGAGATTGCGGTGAGGGTGCAATACCTAGTCTTAAAGGAAGTTAGCAAAGTAGTAAATGTGCAAGAAAATTGAATCATACACAACAAACAATTCACAATGTTATCTTCCATAATTCCTTGAGTTTGAAGACAAAAATCTCATTGTATCTTCATGATGAAAGTGGTGACCTTAATGGTCAATCACTGGCAACTATGATTTTAAAACATGTTATTGTGCTTATGGAGGCAACATTTTAAGCAAGGCAGTGAGTGGTGGTTTGGAACAATGTCAGGTATGAAGGACTTGCTTTATATATGTAGTCTAGCTTAAGACAACATTCTTAGAAGAGATTAAAGGTGGACTATGGAGCTCAAGGGTTACCATGAAAAAGATTAAAGCAAAGATATATCTATTTAAAAGCCACGGTCATGAAGATATTAAAGATGTCACATGCAAAACCCTAGTAGCTGGAGTAATGAATACAATGCCAAAGAGGATAGTGTGCAGGGGCAGATTTAAGAGATCTCCACATTATCTAATTACAGGGAAATACATCATTTTTATTTTTTTTAATTAAAAGAAATCGTTCTAAACCCTATATAGGATACATTAATACTTCAAAAGCCTCTGGAGGAATTTGAGATTATGCAAATATATGTCAAGTAACATTCATAAGGTTTAGAAAATATTGATCACTCTCTAGAATAGCCCATTAAACATGGGTTGTGCTTTAATGCACTACATAATTGATATAACACAACCACTCTGCATATCAACCAGAGTTATAGGATCTTTATTGCAGCAAGAGGTAATCACTCTTCGATCATGCTATAATTACATCCTAACCTGTTAAACTTGAGACAACCTGAATGCACCCAATGATGATTGACACCTACATTATACAACCTGAATTAACTACATTATATGAGTGCCTCCATTTCTATCACAACATAGCCACATTAAACTTGGGTCACACATGAATGCATCCTGTATTTGTTATAGCACAACTATGCCACATGACCAATAGAGTTATGGATCACATAATTACAGTCACAAGAATATGTTCCTCGGTTGTGATCTTATGGTGATTCCACACAACAAAATCTAGACATGAAATTCTCAAAACCCTTAACCTCTAAAAATAAAATCATGAGATGTTGCTTTAAAATATGATTTTCAAACCTAGAACTACAAATCTAACTTCTGGCTAGATGCAAAAGACAATGACTACCCTCAACTGGCGATATCTTCTTGAATTTTTAATAATTTTTCCAAGAAAATTGTCCTTAGTTCTCCACAAATTGTCTCAAGTAGAGAAAAAAATTGTCGCAATAAATTAGGCGCGAACTCATTTTTCTTTATGTCGGCCACAATTTGATTTTTTTTAATTTTTCATGTTTGTCAAAAATTCGATGAAAATGATAGCCGACATTTCGACGAACGTCAGGGATAAACTTTCAAAAAATTGGAAATTACACATCAAATTTTACAAGCACCCGACGAACATCGAATTTTACATATTTCATCAGACAGTTTTGTTGGATTTTGCAGTCAAATGTATTAGTGATTGCACTCGTGGTTGGCGATTTTCTCTTGTGCGTTCATGTTTTTCCTATTCTTGGCCGACATGGTGTTTGTAGCGTGATGTGGATCTTCAAGGAGTAATTAATTGAAGTGTTTTCATGTTGGAGATGTTGATTTGGGTCTTCACTAAGTTGTGGCTGAACTTGGTTGATTCACATTAATAATCTTTAGTGTTTTTGGCCAACAGTTTATATTCATTTTATTATTTTGTTGAAGCCGACATGTAGAGATGAAATTTCTTGTTGCAGATGTATATAAGTGATTGGTTATTCAAATTGATGTATGCGAGTGGATGTCGAGTATGTGTGTATGTGTAAATAAAGTTCTAATCATTCGAAGGTAGATCAGAGTGTGAAGAAGAGTGAAGAAATGTTCATGTGCTTAACCAAAACTATGATCAGACATTAGCAGATGTTATTTTATCAGTTCAAATCCTTGCGGATGTAATACAATTCTTTCTATAAGACAGTGTGTCTTCCTTTGGGAGGTTAGCCTTGTTGTAATTAAGAAGTGAGCTCTAGGAAGTGTTCCTGAATGCATGTGCATTCCCCATATTTCATTTCTTTATACTTTTAATAGGGTATAATCTTGTGGACTAACCTCCACAGTGGTTTTTCCCCTAACATGGTTTCCACATAAAAAAATCTTGGTGTTATGTGTGTTTCTGATGTGTTATTGATTTGTGCTTTCATGGTTATTATACAGATATGAGAATAAGGTTATTAAATTGAATAAGTTTTAATATATGGGACAACTGATTCACCCCCCTCGTAGTTGTCTACCCTTGTGTTGCCAACATTACCTTTCTAAGCTTTTCTATGAGGAGTAGGCTATCCTAATCAATGGATTCAACCTTGGATTCATCAGGTGGGGAAACTTGGGGAGATTTTTGGAATGTTGGGGAACAAACAGGTTCTTCAAGAAGCTTCTCTTGAGGGATTGTAGACTAAAACTACTCAGGAATAGGTTCATCCTATATGAAGCATAACGTTTTGAATCTAGGAATGTCTTTTCTGAAAAATGGGTTTGGAAAATTAGCAGCTGGGCTAGCTTCTTGCTCAATATTAACAGGCTCTTAAAATGAAGGGAAGCTCCTAAAACTTAGATTCTCAGCTTGGGAATATCTAGGAGACTCACCTTGACTAAAACTTGGAAATTTATACTTACGGATCTCCTCTTAAGTAGGATGATCTAGAACTGTAGGAGCTGCTTGGACTTCATGTCTTTGTGTTTGGGAAAACACAAGCCTCATCTGCTCCTCTTTTGCATCTCTCTTTCAAGGTTCTCCTTGAATTGTATCTTTTGTGTCTCCAACTATTGCTCATAGAGATAGGCTTGATAAGCCATCTCTTCTTGTTGTTGATTATACTCATGTTGCCTCTTGATCTCCTCTATCTTCTTTGTGAAGTTAAGCAACATACTCTTTATGCTTTCAATCTCCTCCTTTTCACTATTTGTGAGCTGGTTTTGAGTGTATGAAGGTTGAGATGGATTTTAGGCAGAGGTGGGTATGTGGTAAGCATCTCGATTATTTGAACTAAAACCATTATTATAGCTACTTGGGTATGGCTGATAAGGAGCCCTATGGACAACATTTTCATAGTATGGTGGTGGATATTCATACTGACTATGAAAATTTGATATTTTTACTCATATAAAAGTAGGAAAATGGAGTGAATAAATGATTTTTGTAACATACTAGCAGTTAAATCTGTATGCAAAATCAGAGAACAGAGTCACCAGGTATAACTTAAAACCTTTAAAGGCTGGAAACACTACTTCCTATACTAGAACAACAACTTTAAACTTGAAAAAAATTCTTCGAAAACAAGTTTCAAAGTCCCACCGGGCATGCCAAAAATTGTTTTCAATCAGGATTGCACCTTACTGAAGATTGGACTTAACTGTCTTGATGAAACATGGAAACACTCTCAGGTTTTGGGTGGCCTATGGCAAGAATGAATCTCCAGTTAGGGTTGGTTCCCCTAACATATCACCTAAACTACAAAATTTTCTGAGGAAAAGGGTTTGGAAAGATAACTTGAAAATGAAAATCCTAAACCTAATGGTGATGCACCAAAACTTTAACTTATTTCATCAATTTCACTCACAAACGGTTTCTCAAAACATTAACTTTCACAATCTCATGTAAGACATACAACTCAATAGTGATTTGCAGGAAGGCTCAAACTGAACACAACACACAACTTGAATCATATGAAATTCTTTCACATAGATTCACAATAATGAGACATAATAAATGACCTAATATTTATGATCACAATGAAACATTGAATCAATACTGCAAATATGAGACAAAATATGAGATAGGGATGCTCTATTGTTTTTACTAAAACTGAAGGAGTATGCAAAAATGAAAATTTGGGTACAAATATCAAGCTTACAAAGCTTTCTACAAGTGAGCAAGAAAGTAAGAAGCAAATCTGAACTTGAATTGAGAAAAAACTAAGTTTTTCTCCAACTTATAGCTCCAAAGTGTCTCAAATAGTGAGAATGGAAAAATCTGTCTAAACTGCACCTCAAAATAGCAACCTAAATGGAATTTTCAAGCTTCAAAGAAAAGCCTCAAAATCAATTCCCAAAATACCTCCAAACTAGATGAAAATGATGGAAACTTTCCATCTCAAGTGAGTTAACCCAAAAGACTCAAAAAATCAGGCTCAAACTGACTGAAAACTAAAATAGAAACTTTAGTATGCCCATTTTTTTCCCATTTCGCCCAAAAGACTCAAACTAAAATAGGAAAGTTCTATCAACACTTGCTTTCATTTGATTGCATTTAGATAACAATTATTAAAGCAATTTATAGGGATATTTCTTTTAATAAATGTTTTACAATTTGGTAGTTCTGATAATTACAAAACATAAAAGCTTGCGTTGGATTCTGATTTCATTTTTTGACACTTTGCAAAACACAAAGAAGCACATATATTCCTGACTCAAATTTTGTAAAGTGTATATCATTTCCCTTTGGTATTTGATTTTCCATAATAAAATAAGGCACAACCCTATGATTTTCTCAAAAATCATAAAAATAAATAAAGTCATGACAAAAGGGCTCAACCTAAGAAAAGAGGGACCAAGGCATTATTTGATTATGATATTTTAAAAGAAATGTGAAAAAATACTAAAGCCGAATTTAGGGAAAAATGAGAAGCCTAGAAAAAAACTAACGAACCCTAAACTTTAGCATCATTTTCATTTTGATTTTTTGGAGAAACTTTGCTCTGCAAGGCTGCCATCAGGGTTCTTGAGTTCTCGAGCTCTTCAAATTTTTGCTTTCATATCAAATTCTGAAGCCTCTAAGAGTTTTTATTGCAGGAAAATTTATGAGTAACTTCTCCTTGTTTCAATACCAAGCAATCATTTTTGTATTCTCCATTTTTGGAAGCATATTTGGGATTTTTAGTTGCAACCATCACTGTACTTCTGATGTATTTTGCTTGCTTCATTTTTTCAATACTATCTCACTGTTTTGAGGTTGCATTTGAAGCATTTATGAAGCTTGTATTGTCACAGAATTTGATCGTATCTCTCCACAAAAAATGAGGCAAGCTCTTCTCAAACTTTTCACCCTTGCGTTATCTTCTTCCTTCAACAAACAAAATGTTTAGTCGAGCTTCAAAATGATGACTATGGTTCATTTTTCATGCATTCTAGGTTTTGTTAATTTATGTAAAATGGAACTTTCTCGTTTCCCCATGGTTGTGGCCTCTTAAAACCCTAAGTTACTTTTGTTATTTTCTTGCAAAAACTCAAAGGTACCCTTTTGCAGCAAAAAAAAATGAGAGACGTTCTACATTTTAAATTCATTATTTTCTTAATTTCTATGGCTTTGCTACGTTTTCATGGCCGCGGCCTCTTTACTTTCTGGGTACTTTTAATTTTGCAAAAATGAAACTCCCTACACTATGTGACCGCGGGCTTGACCCATTTTGTGGATTCTCTCCTTAAAATTCTTGTGTATGTTGGGTTATTTTCCATTTTTCTACAAAATATGATGGTCTTGATTCTTTCAATAAGGTTTTATTTCAGTTTCACAGGCATTATGTGGAAACAACTATCTAAGAACACCATTATTCACTTTGTTTGCTCCAAACAACCCCTTTTAATGATTACATATCTTCTTGAAAACACTTTTACATGGGAAAGAATGTACACTCTTCCATCCACATCTAGGTTACTCCAAACCCATGGATTAAAGACTCTCCTACTTTGCATTTAGTAGGGGTCTCCTCCTGCTGTTGAAGAACAAAATTGTATCTCTTATTTTCATTTAGGCTTATCCCTTCAACATGGAATACATCATTTCACTGTAAAACAATTGGCATCACTACCCTCAATGAATTGAATACCATCTGCAATGAATGAATAATACCACTGCATAGTGCACTATAGAAAAGGAAGTCCTTGATATGATTCTTCACTCTTGAAAGGTTCCCCTCACTATTTTCTTTTCTCTATGGGCTGCAACTATATATTTGCACCTTCTTTTTTTAAATTACTGCAACATAAATAAAGCTTTTCTTTTGTATTTTCCTCTTGCTCATAGATTGTTATGTACTTATTTTGTCATATGACTATCAACACAACCTTCTTATGATGTTTGATGGCTGTCCCACCATAGACATGGTATTTCTTTGTTGTACATACTTGATGACTATGCTTGTATTTAAATATGCCACTTCTTTTGCCACTTAATGGATGACTATACCAACAATGTATACGCTCCAAACAACATGAACAACACGAAATGTGATGTGAGGCAGCAATAAAAGATATTCAAAAAGATCTGAAAACTTGCTTGCAAATAGGACTCCTTCTCTTAGAACTATAAAATTTTGATGATTTTACATGTTGTTCATACTCATAAACTTCCAAATAAGTCCTACCATGAGCATATTTTTCTCATATTTGTCCCATGAAATCATCTAGGTCTGAATATTTCACATTATAGTCCATATCGGCATGAGATTATCAAGGTCTCCCTGACCCATTATTTATTTTTGCTAATATATATCTGCTGTAGGTCTGTCGGCAAGACTTCTTCAATGTCATAGCGATCGAAATTTACCTACAGGCACCTATTGACAGGACATTTTCATTGTCTCGGTGACTCAAAAGGATTATTTTCGGCCAGACAAGGACTTCGGGGTGAGGTCTTACCGATTGCATTTTGTCTCAGCGACTAGCACATAGAACGATGTATCGACAAAAGTTATGTCTTCGATATGTGGTCTCACCGAATGGGTCGTGTCTCACTGACCATGTGCACATGAACATACTTCGGCCAAACGAATGGTATTCGGCATGAGGTCTTGGCGAGATCTTATTGTCTCACCGATTGACAATAGAAGGAGCATGTCGGTGAGAGATTTTTCTTCGGGGTGAAGTCTCGGCGAACTCTTATTGTCTCACTGACTAGCGCGGAATGAACAAACATCTAGGTAAGACTCATGTGCATCGGAGTAAAGTCTTAGCGAGTGGCTCAAGTCTTGCTGACAAGGCAGAAAAGGGATTCTATCGAATAGATTTTGGAGTAAGGTCTTATAGTCTTGCCAATCTAAATGTCACGCCGAAGTATTGTTGCATCGGTGAAAAGGTGATATGGTCACAACAAAACACAAAAATCAAAGGATATCTGTCAATGAGACATTTGACTTCGGCATGACTATGGGATGTCACGATGAATATTTGGCGAGTATTAATTGAAGCCCGAATATTGTTGCCCATTTGCAGGCTATTGGCCGACATTTGATTTCAAAGCAATGTGTCTTTTCTGATGCAGATGTATAAATATTCATTATCAATTGTAAAGAGGGACAAGACATTAGATTAGAGATACAGTAGATAGATTAGAAATGGATACAGTAGAATAAAATTTTCAGATCAGAGACTATGATGCATGATTTCAAATGGAGATATCAATGAAAATAAGTTGATGTGGCGGTTCATTTCTAGTGTCAATTGTCTGTTGTGCTCATTGAAAGTATTACTAAATTTGTCTCCAGGGTTGGTTTTTTATAGTTATTTAAATTGGTATAACAAGTTTATACTCAGTTTATCAGTGCACATTTTTTGTATCTGTGTGGTTAATTAACCAATTCTTTCAAGGAGAGATTAAATCCTTTTGATTAATCACAATAATCAAGGAAATTCATCTGGATCATTAAGAAGAGCTTAGTAATCATAGTCTTGCATGTTTATACAAGTTATAAACAAAACATATGCCAAACAATTTGAGTGTTTTCCATAAATAAGTTGCCCATTTCTATTTCATTTGACTCCACATACCCAATAAGGCACTAGTCTCTGCATTTTTCACCATTTAGATTCATTCATTTTCTTTACATCTGTTAACTGAACATATTAGGATTTAGTTTTGAATATCGCTATACAATTTATACCAAATTTGATTTCATTTGTCCACTCCTACTTGCCATTGTGGGAAAAACATTTCAAGAGGAATAAACACATTAATTTTGCTTCATTCATATAGGTACACCCACCAAGGTCTAGCAGCACCTGAAGAGTAGAAGGTCTA
Organism: Sequoia sempervirens; assembly: GCA_007258455.2. Classification (NCBI taxonomy): domain Eukaryota; kingdom Viridiplantae; phylum Streptophyta; class Pinopsida; order Cupressales; family Cupressaceae; genus Sequoia; species Sequoia sempervirens. Next base: position 10,511 of record VDFB02186569.1, read on the forward strand.
AAGCATCTGACCTTGTCTGTTACCCTAAAACGTATCAAGAGTCTGGCAGCCTCTTGAGGCATTCCGCCTGCATTTTTGAGAGCTAACAAATTGGTGACTCTGCTGGGGACATTATTGCAAGATATCCGGTTGAAGACCATCATATAGATTCATTGAAGAAAAAGTTGTAATTTGAGAAGTTTCAAAAAGAGTGATTCTGCTAGGGGAAAATCAGAAATATTTTTAAAAGGAAACATATTCCTACTTTTAGAAAAGTAGGGGGCGACTCTGGTAAAAACTTGATGGAGAATGGAATTTGTGTATGGAACAAAAAAGTATTTTGAAAAGCAGTAGTTGATAAGAGGAATTGAAGAATTGAAAAATAAAAAGCTGCAATTGGACCAACAATCGTTTGAATTCTGCAATAAGAATGAATACAAAAATGCAGGCAGGTATTGGACCCCTCAAACTCTTGATAACACAATCGGAAATTTTCACAATGGAGGCAATGCATATCATGCACAACAGAATATATATTCACCACAGCCACCTCATGGTCAGCAGTATGTGCCACATCATCATACACAATACAATAATCTGATGTATCAGTTTCAGTATCTGCATAACCCTCCCCCTCATCAATGCAGAACAATGATCAGACAATTTGACCTGACAGGGTTTCAATTATATCCTTACCCTATGGATAGTAGATGGAGAAGTTTGGTTCCTAAGTTTACAGGGAGTAGTGCAATTTCTGCCGAAGATCATTTAAGGAGCTTCAATGCTTTCATCGAAGACTTGGATGTGCCATATGAGGATTTACCTATGAGGTTATTTCTGATGTCACTTATTCATGAAGCTAGGGATTGGTTTAATAGCCTACCAATTGCTTCTATTGATTCTCTCCAAGGATTTCAGGATCAATTTCTTGAGAAATATGGAAATCTATCTGCACTAAATTGGGCTTCCCATGGGTTATTAGAGATTCAAAAAAATCAGAACTTGCAACAATATGCATGCCAGAATCAACAATTTGAAGAAGAAGAAGATGAGTATGTATATACTCAAGGCCAGGACTCCATCATAGAATCAGGATGCAGAATTTCCCCCTTTGATGCATTTCTTAACATAAGGAGGTATGAAGGAGAAGATGTGATTTCTCTGTACAATAGAATGAAAAAAAATTGTATGCAAATACCTTCTCATTGTAGGCCTACAAGGGCCCTGTTTATTGAACAGTTTGTAAGAGCAGGGGAGCCTAAATCAGTTTATTGGCCAGAGTCATCAAAACAACATACCTTTGATTGAGTAAATAAATTCATTGATGCCATGGAGAGGATGAGGTATGAGAACACTATCAATATTGAATCCAATAGTTGTATTTCTGATGAGTACAGAGAAATTGATCAAACAATGCAGCCAATAGAAGATGAGACAAGTGCAAGTCGAAATGGTTCATATGATAGCTTGCATGAGGAAGATGAAGATACAAGATATTTGTATTGCATAAAAAATTGTAACAGGGGAAGCAATGTGTGTTATGAGGGATCCAATGAGTATTCAGATTGTGAAGAGGAACCTGTGGATTCTGACCTACAATTAGGTGATTCTTGCAGTTCTTGTGATAATCAAGAAGAAGAAGCAATGGAGAATGTGGATCCATTTGATAGTGAACACTTGTAACACTTCCTACTATAGATGAGAACCATGATACATTTGATGATGAAGAGGAGAGTACGTCAACATGTGAAGAGAATAACGACAATGATCTTGAAAATTGCCATGTTGATGAAATGGAAGGGGATTGTGTATCATGTCACAATGAGGAAGAGCTTGAGGACAATCATGTGAATCTTGATTTACAACAAGGAGATATTTCCAGCTCTTGTGGAGATCAAGAGGAGGGAGAAATAATAGAATATATGAAAGAAGAGACATATTCACTCAGTAATGAGCAAATTTTAGATTTGCTAACTCTTGAATATCAGAGATGTGTACACAAGGATGATTCTAAAGTTTTGTGTCCAGCTTACATTTGTCTTGATAGTGAAATCTCTTTGTGTAATGATTCATATGACTCCCAGTGCATTTCTCGAAATGATGGTGAAACCTTTGAAGTTGATCAAAAATCAGTGTCCATTCAAGATGAGGTATGTGATTTTGAAACTTCTATCTCATGTGGAGAAAACATTTATTTGCATACCAAGGATGATAGGAGTCCAACATTGATTGGTTCATATACACATGATATTGGAGATATGAGTCAGAATCTAGTGTTGTCCCCAAGTGGTGATATGGAGGGGTGCTAAAGGTTTTAGATTTTTTTGTCTCAAACAGTGTTGATATGATAGAATTTTTTGTTTCTCAAGAGAAGCACTTTGATGGTGAATTTTCAATACAGTTGGGAGAATGTTTTATAATTCATAACAGTGAGAGAGATAATGAGAAATTGTGCATTGAATATGCATATAATTTTTATGTTGAAGATAACAGATATTTACCCCATGATGATGAATAATTTGAACTACATAATGGTAAAGGGAATTTGAGCCAAGCTGAGCATAATGATTCTCTAAAAACTTTTAGTAACAGTGATAGGGAAGGTTGCATGAATATCTTCAAGAAGAATTTGATGAACTCAAGGAAAAACTAGGTGTTTGACAGAGGAAATTATGGGCCTTTCTTTTGGATGGCCTTGAACCATCATTTATGGTTTGAATTTTAGACCGTAACAACTCAAAACAGATGAAGTTAAAACACAGAGGATTAAGAGTTACCAGTGCATGGACAACTCTTGATAATCCTCTTAAAATCCTTTTCCATGCACAGTAGTTTAAGGTTTTGTTCATCTCCATTTCAAATTCATTTTCATTTCCATTTTACTCTCTGATTCATCATCTTGAGTTTGGTCTACTCACCCAATGATCTGAATCCTTGCAATGATCTCACAATCATTCATCCCCAGACGAAGCCACTGTTAGAACTATAAAATTCTGATGATTTTACATGTTGTTCATACTCATAAACTTCCAAATAAGTCCTACCATGAGCATATTTTTCCCATATTTGTCCCATGAAATCATCTAGGTCTAAATATTTCACATTATAGTCCATATCGACAAGGTCTCCCCGACCCATTATGTATTTTTGCTAATATATATTTGTTGTAGGTCTATCGGCAAGACTTCTTTAATGTCACAGCGATCAAAATTTACCTACATGCACCTATCGAAAGGACATTTTCATTGTCTTGGCGACTCAAAAGGATTATTTTCGTCCAGACAAGGACTTCGGGGTGAGGTCTTACCGATTGCATTATGTCTCAATGACTGGCACATAGAATGATGTATCAGCAAGAGTTATGTCTTCGGTATGTGATCTCACCGAATGGGTTGTGTCTCACTGACCATGTGCACGTGGACATACTTCGGCCAAATGAATGGTATTCAGCATGAGGTCTTGGTGAGATCTTATTGTCTCACCGACCGGCGATAGAAGGAGCATGTCGGTGGGAGATTTTTCTTCAGGGTGAAGTCTCGGTGAACTCTTATTGTCTCACCGACTAGCGCAGAATGAACAAAGATCTCGGTAAGACTCATGTACATCAGAGTAAAGTCTTGGTGAGTGGCTCTGGTCTTGCCGACAAAGCACAAAAGGGATTCTGTCGAATAGCTTTCGGAGTAAGGTCTTGTAGTCTTTCCGATCTAAATGTCACATCGAAGTATTGTTGCATCAGTGAAAAGGTGATATGGTCACAGTGAAGCGAATGAGACAAAAGGACACATCTCGGTAAGACAAAGATTTGTCTATGGGAAATCTCCCCGACTCCATGGGTCACAGTGAAACTCAAAAATCAAAGGATATCTATCAATGAGACATTTGACTTCGGCATGACTATGGGATGTCATGGCGAATATTTGGCAAGTATTAATTGAAGCCCGAATACTGTTGCCCGTTTGCAAGCTATTGGCCGACATTTGATTTCGAAGCAATGTGTCTTTTCTGATGTAGATGTATAAATATTCATTCTCAATTGTAAAGAGGGACAAGACATTAGATTAGAGATACAGTAGATAGATTAGAAATGGATACAGTAGAATAAAATTTTCAGATCAAAGACTATGATGCATGATTTCAAATGGAGATATCAATGAAAATAAGTTGATGTGGCGGTTCATTTCTGGTGTCAATTGTCTATTGTGCTCATTGAAAGTATTACTAAATTTGTCTCCAGGGTTGGTGTTTTCTGGTTATTTAAATTGGTATTACAAGTTTATACTCAGTTTATCAGTGCACATTTGTTGTATCTATGTGGTTAATTAACTGGTTCTTTCAAGGAGAGATTAAATCCTTTTGATTAATCACAATAATCAGGGAAATTCATCTGGATCATTAAGAAGAGCTTAGTAATCACAGTCTTGCATGTTTATACAAGTTATAAACAAAACATATGCCAAACAATTTGAGTGTTTTCCATAAATAAGTTTCCCATTTCTATTTCATTTGACTCTGCATACCCAATAAGGCACTAGTCTCTTCATTTTTCACCATTTAGATTCATTCATTTTCTTTACATCTGTTAACTGAACATATTAGGATTTAGTTTTGAATATTGCTATACAATTTATACCAAATTTGATTTCATTTGTCCACTCCTACTTGCCATTGTGGGAAAAAAATTTCAAGAGGAATAAGCACATTAAGTCTACTTCATTCATATAGGTACACCCACCAAGGTCTAGCAGCACCTGAAGAGTAGAAGGTCTAAAGCATCTGACTTTGTTTGTTACCCTAAAACGTATCAAGAGTCTGGCAGCCTCTTGAGGCATTCCGCCTACGTTTTTGAGAGCTAACACCTTCAATGAAAATATGATGCATTTAAATTTTGTTCTACACTTTGTTTAAGCATTCAAATTAGCCATTGTCCATTTATGATTTTCACTTCATTGCACCTTGAATTGATTGTCATGAATGAGCAATGAGTTTGAGGCTCTTGCAGTTACTTTATGACTTACTCCTTTAGTTGAATATGTTTCTATTTGAGCATTATGAATATGCTTTTCCTATCTCATTCCCCTCTTGAAACTTAGGGGTAGCATGGTGGGCGCAACCCTTGTAGGAGCCCATTTTTGCACATGTTATGATATCTTTAGAATTGAATCAACAACATGATTTCATCTATACCTGTACAGTGAACAAACATGATAGATAAAAAATAGTGAAGCTCAATGCTCCTGTGATGTTTTATTTTTTTGGCTCTTTTGCATGCATTTGATATTTGTTGATCTGATGCATCATAAACATGTGCTATATTTCTATTGATAGGGAAAATAGGAAGATTTATATTCAGAACTCTAACAACTCTCTTATCATGATGTAGGTTTACTCAAGGATCAGGAGCGAGGAGTTAGCAGCAATGAAGACAAACTCAAGACTTTAATCAGGAAATGATGGTTATGTCTTTTCTTATATGCTTCTTTTAACTTCTTTCATCTTCAAATGTATAGCATATTTTTATGTTGCTTTGGTTTAGCTATTCCCATGAATTGTGTGAGACATTTTATTACTCCTTTCTTTCCAATGAATAGAACAGCAATGCTTATTCAACCTTGTGTATATTTCTCTTGCAAAATGAATGAAACATTGTATAATGAATGAAAGCATTGCAAAAATGAATGAAAAAAAATTCTTATAAGTCTCCTTTATGCTGCAAAGCATTGAATGAAAAATTGAATTCTTCCTTTTCTGTTGAAACACATTGCACAATAAAACTGGACTTTTTCTTTTTACTTTGATATGCAATGGTTAAGCATGGTAGAAATAAGTTAGATTCTTTTCACCTTAATAAAATGGAAGTAAACTACTTCAACTCTGCCAAATTGAGCTATAGGTGAAAATTTGGCAATAACTATGACATGGTTTTAGCTTTGCTTCTTTCTCCAGTTGGTGGAATAGGTACATCCAATTTCAACGAAAAATTGTAGCCATAGTGTTTTCTAGACAAGATTATCATTTGTTTGTGTAATTTAATAGTGAATTCAGTGACATATGGTACTTCTCTTAACAATGGTCATCTTAACTAAACATTATAATTTTTTTTTTTAATTTTAAAATTATACTACAAGAATCAAGTTATGCCCCTATAACCTATAGTGCACCATGTAAACTTTTTAATGTGATTGACCATGCTAGTGTGACACACCTTCCAATACCATGCAAACAAGGTGGATTAGACCTCATGACCACTTGCCTACAATGGGATGCTTTCAACCAATAAATCTAGGGTCCCCACCCAACATTAAAAAACAATTTAACTTGAATAACAATTTCTTCATTTTGTGCAATCTTTAGTCCCATCAAATTTAACTATTAAATTATGCACTCCATTATCTTGCAATTTCTTGAAGGTCAAATTTTGCTTTCTTTCCAACACTTATCATTCTTCCCTTTAAAATAAATATATCTTCATCTTCTTTCAAAAATATTTGTAGCTCCCAACCTCAATATTAAGTAGAAGTGTAATTTTAGTTTGTTGGGGCAAGTTGAGTGCTCAATTTTGGAAGTAAAAAACTAGTTTAGATATTAAGATATTTCTTGAAAATATTTGTAAGAATTAGAAATATGGCAGGCCACTTCGAGAGGACGACTTCCAATAATCAAATAATAACATATGAATTAAATATTGTATGATATGGTGATATTGGAGAGATTTTTCTTCCATATTTATAGGTTAAACTATGTAGGAACATACCCCTTCATCCTAATTAAGAGGTATTAGTGTATTAACTAATATTTATGTTATGGTTAAGCATGCCACAAGTGCTCATCCTTATTATAATTAGGAATATATAGTATATACTTAGAAATATATCATATTAGGATCATAACATTCCATTCCCCCTCAAAAAATCATTGCCTTCAACGCTTAGCAACTCTAAAATCTTTTGTATGAAACATTTATCATTCCATGTTTCATTTTTAATTGGAAAATTCTTCCACTTGATTAGGAATTTTGTGGTGGCTATATTTTGCAATTTTATTTTGGAAATTCCATGAAGCTTTTGTATATTTTGTATGAATACTTTTTCCATAATATTAGTAGAAAATAGACGAGAGAGAATTTGATGTTTCAATTTGGACCAAACTTAGACCACTAAATTAAGGAATATATTTTATACCTAAAAATAAGTTTCAAATAACTAACCCTACCTAGTTTTTGATAACCTTTCAAAAAATGTATTTTTTTTAAGTCCAAAAATTGTAGCCTATAGAAAAAATGAATGAAAATTTTGACTAAAATTTGAACACTAAATTAAAGACTTTATAACTGCTTAGCTGATTTCTAGATTCGATTGTGTGAAATATTTTTGCATCAACATTTCAGATCACACTCTGTGATCCATCATGAGGATGAAAGAGAGCATAAGGAGAAAAATGAGTAGATGCAAACCCAAGATTACATAAAAATAAGGCAAGAGGGAGGAGAGAGAAAAGGTGGCACAAGAACCAAGGCACCAAGATAAGAAGGATTGAAGGAAAGAAAAGAAAGAAAGAAAATTGATCAATGAAAGTTATAATAAATCAAAAAAGACAAAAAATAACAAAAAAGGCTAAAAAATAAGCTAAAAAAATAAAAAGATATAACCACTAAGCTATGTGACTACATAGCTAAGTAATTATATGAGTAGAAAACAAGACCAAATAGAAGTCTAAGAGCAACCTAAAAAGACTTTATTTTATTTCTAATAGTAAAGTATAAAGAACTAACACTACCTAATTTTTGATAGGCTTTCCAAAAATATAAATATTTTTAAAAAAATCTGAAAAATTGTGGCCTATAGAGAAAATTAATGAAAAAATATAAAATCACAATAAATTTTAAAAAAATTACCTTCAAAACTTGATTTTTTGAGAAGGCAAGCCTCAAAATCCAAACAAAATAGATCAAAATTCGCAATGGCTTGGAAGTTGTGGAAACAACAATGTTGACCCAAATCGTAGCTCTAATACCACTTGTTAAGATATTTCTTGAAAATATTTGTAAAAATCAGAAATATAGAAAACCACATTGAGGGGGTGACCAATAATTAGATAATAACATATGAATTCAATATTGTATGATATGATGATATGGGAGAGAGTTCTCTTCTTTATTTATACGCTAAACTATGTAGGGACATATCTCTTCATTCTAATTAAGAAATATTATTGTATTAACTAATATTTATGTTATGGTTAAGCATGTCACAAGTGCTTATCCTTATTATAATTAGTAATAAATAATTTAATATATACTTAAGAATATCATATTAAGATCATAACATTAGATGCTCAAATGCTTGTTTGAAAAATATTACACTACAAATTGTCTATTGGTGAAAGATATTTAGGTACCTACTTATTCAACTAAATAAATGTATCTTTTTTCATGCTCTTGAAGAAAAGCACTTATTTTGGGGATGCACGCTTGTTAAAAGTAATGGTTGGTTGTTTTTATAATGTTGTACCCCAAATAAATTTTTTGGCATTCTGTGTAAATTGAGCTAAATCTTGTTAAAATGCCATGAAAGGTCTGTTTTAGGTCAAACCAATCATAGAATCTTGGTGGGTTTTTGTCAAGGAACACATGTATAAAATTCTAAAAAATTGAAAATTAGGGTTTTTTTCCCTATTTTCAGGGAAATCCCCCGAAAATAGGACCTTCCCAGAAATGATCAAAAATGATTTTGATAGGCTTAAAGGGCTTCACGATCACATTGGTCAAGTCAGAATCATCAAAAGACACGTTTTACTCTGGTGGGTCTATTTCTCTTTTTCAGGAACGAAGTTAGGAGCTCCACAGCCATTAATGGCAGATTGGCCAGTACCAGGCGCTGAAAGCTAAGCTTCAAAAGCTTCAACGATACAACCATGGCGGAAAAGGTCGAAAAAGATGCTGTTTGACGAAGGAGATTCCTGAAAACGAAAAAGGTCAAAATTTGACTAACTCTGGAGATGTTACGAAGGGGAGATTGCTCACATGTTGAAAAGGCGCCTTCTTCAAGCAGGGGCGCCCATGGTCTTTGAAGGTCAAACAAAGTCAGTAAGATCATCCGAAGCAGTCATTCTCAACGTTTGGTTGCTGGCTCAATAGTGAAACAAACATCCAGATCATCTGATGGATGGATCATAAGCAGCTACTGACAAAGCAAAAAGAGGCAGTTAAGGAATTATCAGGAAATCACAGGTAAACGACAAAGTCGCAAGAAAAAGAGCCTTTCTTAAAGAAAGGCGCCCTTTCTTTTGGACTTCCAGATGCTGACCAATGACAAAAGGCCTCCTTTGATAACATTCTCAGCTCAAAAAGATCTTGGAAACGCAACTGCAAGCATCAATGTCTGACAGAGCAGTCAACGGATAATCTGGATCAAAGTAGGCAACTTGTCAGATGAAAATAATCAAGCTAAAAGGCAAAACCGCCCTTTTCAAGGAGGGGTGCCTTTGGATAAAGGAACCCTAATTTGAGATCCAGATTTCCCGAAGACAGTCATTCTTAGCAGAACAGAGCTAGGTACCTGATGAAACGTCATATGGAAACATCTGACTCTCCGATCAATGAGAAATCCAGTTCAAGGCACGAGAGGTCATTTCAAATAAGCTGAAGAACGAAGACTGAAAAATCACTAAGGCATTGGCAAAAGCGCCCTTTCTTGGGAAAGGCGCCCAGTCTTTTGGAGCCCTTAACTCAACTTTTTATCATTCAGTCTCCTAGGCACTTCTTTCCAGTATGGATTCTGCTCCGTAGTGAATGTGTCCGTGACGTCTCAAGATCAACAGACAACGCCAGATTCAGGATCAAACAGGGGGTTTTCAGGAGAGAAAATACCAAAAAACTTGCAAAATATGAAAAGGGATGCCTAAAAAAGGTCAAAGGTCATTTGTTGACTAAAGTCAAAAGCTTTTTGAGTTAAAGTTGGCTAAAACGCTCCACGATTGGTGGAAATCACCTTTTTAACTTCAGATCAAACTCAAATCACCTTTTGAGCTTGTGTTAGGTCCCCAAATTTGTGGATCTGAAGCCCAAACATATATATTCAAGGTGAAGGCGTCCATTTCATTATTTCATTGCAGGTTGAAAGACAAAAAATAGCCACAAAGCTCTCAAAGGATGCCATTGAAGATCTGAAAGAGGTTTTCGTCCGTTCTTCATTTTTATTGCAGATCTGAAGCAGGAAAGGGTTGCTATTTTTGAGGATTGGACCAGAGACAGATTTTTTTTTTAAGAAGATCAGATAAAACTTCCAATCCATCTTCTGTCTTTTTCCTCTCTTCTTGTCTTAGGTTTTCTTGCATCTGACAGAAAAAGCAACAGGCTACATCAGATCAGATCAACTGGGTAGATTCAGCATCATTTTCCAGAGAAACCCATCTCAACAAATTTTACAAAATCAGCAAACTTGCTGCCCCTATTTTTGGGGGTTTTTTCCGAAAAAGTTTCAGAATCCAAATTCTGAGGAACTGGGTTTGTTCAGCATTGAAGCATGAACAAAACCCATGTGCCAGATTTTTTCCGAAAAATACTTCTCGGCAGGGCGCTATTTTTAAGGGTTTCCAAAATCATCTGAACTAGGTCAAGCTTACAGTCAATCTTCAAGTTTTTCAGGATGCAGTACTCCCAGGTGCAATACGAGACCAAGACGGTCTTACTCCATGATTACCTGAAAACAGTTGACACAAATCTACACCAAGTAAATCCAGTGGTCGATTTGGAGCAGTTAGAAGGCATGAATCAAATAACATTGCAGAATATCGAAGAATCCGGATTGCTGCAAGCCGCATCAATTCCCATCACACTACAAAGCGTAGAGCTCGTAATCGCTTGTATCAAGCATTACAACCCTACCACCAGAGAAATCAGAGCAGCAGATGGAAGAATTGTTTGCAGTTTAAAGATATCGAAAGATGTTTTGATATTCCCTCACATCCTAACAGCAAAGTCATATCATTGACGGAATGTGAGAAAGCTTTTGAGACGGCCAAGGACAAATGTCAAAGGATAATGGCCGAAAAATGGCTAAAAGTGACAAAGGCAAGCTTGCCTAAGTTGTTGGGGCGAGGAGAATGTAAAGACGAGTACGCAGTGTTAATCACTCTACTCAACAGAGTCACTGGAGAAGAAGATGGTTGTCAATTCCAGCCATGGATGTACTATGTCATCGCTAAAATCATTGGCAGGAGGGAATACTATGACTGGGCCACTTTGATCAGTGACACACTCCACCGACAAATCACTGGGTATCTGGAAGCTCATAGGTTCCACATGTGCTCCTACCTGGTATACTTGATAGCCTTCCAAGGCGATTTCAGGTTATTGAACAATGTGGGAACCTTAGGTGTGCAGAAGGTTCACGAGTTTTTCACACGCCTTGAGTTTACTCAAGCGGAAAGACACTTCAAGAAGACAAGTGATCACTTCACCATGCACATAGTTCGTGAGCTTAACCATGAGATGCACGTGCGTATTTCACAGACAGCCAGAGAGGCAATGGCGGATTGGGCAGATTGGTTTATCCAATTTCCTACATTCTCCTACATACGCGTGTATGGCTACATTGGCCACCCCGCCATGCTACCAAGACACCCTTCGATAGGGTAGTTTTCATGGAGTTCCTGAGACAGTTGTCCGAAGTTCATGTCCACTTGCGCTTGAAGAGGAAGACAGCTGTTAACTTTCCCGTTGAAATGGGACTATATAGATGTGGATTCGCGGCGGATGCAAAGATGATGGGTCAAGAAACAAGGAGGTTCAACCTCAAATATCTCATTGATAGAAGATCCTATGATCCCAGAGGACTCTATGCAACACACCTTGAGCAACACTCATCACATAAGTCTTCTATGGAAGATTATTGGGTGAATTGTAAAGACGAGTATGAAGTGCGAAGAAGGAACTACAACAGATTTAGACTCCCACAGATTGCTGATTTCATGTCAGCAGACATTGAGGGCCTGTCAGATGATGAAGGGGAAGTCATTCTCCGCACATTCTTCGCAGATTCAGTTGACTCCCAACCGCTCCCGAGAGTGGATTGGTATGCCAAAGAGGATACATCTATAGAAGAAAGAACGAGTAGAGTGGTTAGAAATAGCCAACTCTATCTCGACAGCAAGAAATCAAGGAAGGTGATACCTCACAGAACAGAGCCGCCACAGGTTCAGTCTACACCACCTTCCACTTCAAGAAGGAAACCTAGACAAAAGCAATGGTGCAATCCTCCCCAAGGGATGAGGATGTCAAAACCTAGAACACAGAGGACACCAGTGGAGAAAGCCACACATGGTCCTGAAATAATCACGGGTATTGCTGCCCCAGAACAAAGAGTAGAGACTGCTACCCCTGATTCAACAGAAGTTATCACGGAGGAACCAGCAGCATTAGTTGTTGAAGAACCAGTGGCTGAACCAATGGCGGAAGTAACAACAGTAGAAGCAGCAGCAAAAACGGTGCCTGTTATGGAAACAGAGCCGCCCATATCACCAGTATCACAGCGAACACAGGTCCTCATCGACTTGGATTCGCCACCGAGAGACATTACTCCAGCACAGTCTCATACATCTAGCATTCAAGGGCCTCACGTCCCTCCTAGTGAAGTTCGCCGAGATTCTATTTGGCTTGAAGGTTTCCTAGGAAGGAAGAGGGAAAAACCCTCCTATGAACTTGACTTTACCGAATTCGACCACGTCCCACAAGACACGTCGGCGAAGAAGTTAAAGAAGCAATTTCACATAGAAAGGAATGCAGAATGTGAGATCATCATAGAGACTGCCGCTCCACCAGTAGAAAAAAGCATACACGAGGTTCAAGTAGAGGACTACACTTTGTCTCAACTTAATCTCGGGAAGACTACACGACAGGTGGAGGCGGATCTTCTCGGAATAGCTTCGGTGAGCGCACAAGAAAGGATGGCAAAGGATGGTAAAGAAAAGGCAGCCTTAAAGGCTGAAAATCAGAAACTGAGGTCTTACATCACCAGCTTGATACATGGCACACCCAACGTCTCAGCCCTACCAGCAGGACTACTAGATCTCCCCGCCGAACAAAATCATCGGCAATTGTTAACATTCGGCAAACACTTGAGAAATCAGGTGGAAGAGTTTGTTCTCAAGGGTAGATGCGTACTGGCGAACCTATACCAGTTACGGGATAGAGCACATGAAATTCATGTGTGAGATCCAGCAGTCGGAACAAAGGATTGCAGAAAAGAGGCTTGAAGACGAAAGTACAATTGCAGATTTACAATTAGCTTATCAATCCATATACTCTGAGGAAAACAAGCAACATCTGTTTGCTTGGAAGGAACAATTGGTGTACAAGGTGAAAGCCTACGACGCTCATTCAGTAGAGTTGATTGATTACAGAAGGGTGGTTGCCACTATTATCAACTTCGCAAGAATGTTGGTAATATCTTACCCTTGCATGGAATATCAGCGTGAGGGAGGAGAATTCGTCGAGTTGGTGACTGTACAGAACCAGTTCAGGGATGTCATCCGCAATACCTTTCTTGACGATCCAGAGGGTTGTAAGCTGGCTAAGGTAGCAGCTTTATCGACCAAGTTAGAAGAGGCAGCATCTCAATGCATTGACTTCGGAAATCAGCTCACAACGGGTGAGGTCATGCTTCGATGCCACGTCATCATCCTACAGAGCATTAACTCCCCGGAAGCTGATGAAGTCAATCAATGGATTGAGGCACTGCTGATTAGTGGCGAGCTATAAATGCACCAGAGAAGGACGCCATACACCCTCCAAGTGGCATTCATGAGACTTGAGTTGACTTGACGCTTCTTTCCAAGTCAACTCGAGATGCTATTAAATGTAGTTGGAGTTAACTTGATGGTTCTTTCCAAGTTTAACTCCACTTTCCTTAAATCATGCATTGTCAGATCCCACTAATTAAGGATGTCTAATTGACTTCCATGATTTGTGGATCTTAGATCTCCACTAAATGTGGATGTCTATTTTGGAGGGAGACTTTACATTTAAGTTCACCTTTAGTTTGCTTTCAGTCAACTGAAGTAGTTTCCAGTTGACTCTTTGTTGACTTTCAGTTAACTGAAGTAGCTTTCCAGTTAACTGCTTGTTCCCCCTCTTTAGGAATAAATCTTGCTAAATTGATTGGCAAGAACTCATTGTTAACTCAAGGAGATTTTGGGGTTGCCCACTCCTTTGAGTCCTATAAATAAGAGCCTTGGGCTCATTATTTGTTTAAATTTTACTTGCTATGCAAAATTGCTGCGCCATTGTTGCCAACAGCTTTGAAAGTGGATACTTGTTCACTCTTGGATGAGAGTTCGTTGGTTGATTGTAACTGTGCATGATTTCGTGCCTTTGCCTTCCCAACTTTCGTAATTCGTTGATGAAGCATTGAAGAAGAATATCAGAAGGCGCTTGCATTTTGATCATCTTATTTGAGTTATGTCTACGTCTTGTATCTAAATAGCTTGTTGTTTCATTTCCCTCCTCGGATAGGAGCCCCTCCTCCTTGGATATTTTTTATTGACGGTTATCATTTGATGTTGTTCAATGTATTGACTTTCAAGCTATACTTCGGATAGGAGTCCCTCCTCCTTAGCAAGCTAGTCGGCCAAGGCATCGTAAATTTTGTTGTTTCTCGTGAACTATTTCCTAGCCCATACCTCGGATAGGAGTCCCTCCTCCTTGGCAGGTCTCAGATCTAGTTTACCGTATAGAGTGTTTGCTTGTACCAACCTTATCCCGGTGTATACCCGAGAGTTCAGAACCTCGGTCATATTCTCAGGAGACGGCGAATTCAGGTGATCCAACCATCCCATTCCTGCTCCTTTACCCTCATGCTCTGTTTATCTTGAAGGTATTGGATAGATAAAAGCTAGTTAGTCGTAGTTGAGATCTGCAGAAACCAGAGAAAAAGCTTAGCTACGGCGCATTGTGTTTGTGCACCCTTGTGTCCTGCCGCTGAAGCATAAAAAGATAGGAACTTAGTTAAACATTTCCCTTCCCTACGCATTGCTCCCAGCAGAGAGGGACTTCTCCTCTTTAAATAACGAAGAAGTGTTGCAAAACATTTGAAATAGCTGAACGTTTACAATCAGCACTCCAGAGGTGCTAATTTAAACGCCAACAGTTTTCTGGCGCCCACCGTGGGGCAACGAGGCATAAAACTTCAAGAAAAGCTAAACGCTTTTATGTCACGGGAATGACTATTTGGCGTCCTTGGGCACCAGTAGAGCAACCTGATCTTGTTCCAGCAACTCTCCAACCAGATCTTACATACATTGAAGGAGAGCAATCGGATATTATCAGCAGCTTGCGGATCTTCATCTTCGAGAAGAATACATCACCAGCTCAGTGGAGAGCCGCAGCCATTACTCTGGACGAGGAAGAAAGAAAGGCTGATCTAGCAGCCGAGAGACCAGTGTTACCACCACCTGCGTGGCAGTAAGCATCCTGGCTTACCAAGTATATACAAGAAGGAGGACCAATCCTCTTTTTCAAGAAGAAGTCGGAGAAGCATCCGACACAGAGCAGATCTTTCAAGAGGTTCGAGAGCAATTTCTAGATGAACCCCAGCAAGAACCTCCTGCTCAAGCAATGGCCGACAACGTTAACATTTATAACGGCATTGGCCGTAATAACGGCAATGGTAATGGCAACAATGGCAATGGCCACTACATCAACAATCTTTTCGGCAATGGCCGAAATGCAAGAGTTGTTGCCAGACGTGCTGCCCCACTTCCATGGGGTGATAACATAGGTCCATTGGCCTTACAAGGCAATCATGAACTTCCCAAGGGATCACGGAAGCATTTCCCAA
Organism: Sequoia sempervirens; assembly: GCA_007258455.2. Taxonomy (NCBI): domain Eukaryota; kingdom Viridiplantae; phylum Streptophyta; class Pinopsida; order Cupressales; family Cupressaceae; genus Sequoia; species Sequoia sempervirens. The sequence goes on from VDFB02186569.1 coordinate 26,323, forward strand.
GATTCTATGGCGACGGGACTAGACATACCGATGAACATCTCTCAGCATTCACAGTGGCCTGTTCTGTTCTGTCTGTGCCACATGAAGATATCGCCGTTCGACTCTTTGTCGAAACTCTTGAAGCAAATGCAGCTGACTGGTTCAATCATTTGCGACCAGGGATTATCACAAACTGGGAAGACATGAGCGAAAAGTTTTTGGCCAGATTCAGACCTGCTGAAGACAGTCATCAACTGTTTGCCCATTTATCTAACTCAAAGATGGAGTCCATAGAACCAATGAGGGAGTTCGTAGCAAGGTTTAATCGCCTTGTTACACGACTTTCCCACACAATGAATCCATCCGACGAGATCCTGATGAGCAGCTTCATCAACGCCCTACCCTCAGAGATAGCCTTTTTCATAAAAGGCAGTCATGAAGAAGACTTGCTGGTAGCTCAAGAGAAGGCTATCGAACTTGAGGATCACATGATCACTACGGGGAAGATGAAGAATGATGCCATCAGACCGCTGGTCCAAGCATCAGTAGATCCATTGCTACAAAAGGTAGCAAATGAGGTGACCATCCTCAAAATACAGTCACCCAACCAAGGGCAGCAAGCAATGCCCACACCACCACCATATCAACAACATCAGTACCAGCCTCAACAGCAGTACCAGCCTCAACAGCAGTACCAGCCTCAACAGCCTTATCAGCCAAAGAAAAATAATTTCCAATCATTTAACAACTTCAAGCCGAAGTTTTCGGGACCACCTAGACAAGCAGAACCTAAGAAATCCAACGTGTTCTGTTGTTTCCATGATTCAGATGAACACACTGGATCTTCGTGTCCTGAGAATCAGAGGATGAATCAGATAATGGGATATGCCGGAGATGCAGTTCAAGCTCCAATACAGTACCTTCAAATTCGAACGTTGCTCCACCTCAAATGGACAATTTCGATGGCGACTCCGCAACGGGATACTTTCACAACGAACCCGTAAATCAAGAAGAAGAAGACTACCGTCAGTACAATCTTGCTGTCAATCACGAGAACCTGTCAACACCCGTGTTTACACGTGCTCAGCATTTCAAAGCACAGAAAGAAGAAGACGAAAGACGGCAGTCCAATGAAAAGGGAAAAGAAGCTTCCACTTCTAATCCCAAGTCTACACATGAGTACGTCACACCAGTTCCTCAAGAACCGTCTTCGATGAATTTTGACATAGTGACATCCATGATGAAGATGAAGGTACAAATTTCACAGCTGGAGTATCTCCAGGATCATCCTAATCAAATGGATCAGATTCTTAAAGTGATTCAGAAACCAATCGTCATACAACCCACATTGCTAGCATCTTCCGTACCAGCGGGAGAAAAGCCCAAACCTTTTTACATATCATTATATATGGGAGGATATAAGCTTAGCAACTGTATAATTGATTCAGGGGCATCTGATAACGTCATGCCTTTACAAATCATGAAAGCTTTAGGGCTATCATGCACGGAAACCAAAGAAAAGTGTTACTCACTTGAATCAAAACCCGTGCCGTTGGTAGGTCAGCTGAAGGATGCTCAAGTAAGATTGGCATCCTGCCCAGAAAAGAAGATCATGATGGCCATTCTCATAGCTGACATCCCAATTAGTTATGGAATGCTCCTGAGCAGAAGCTTTTGCAAAGATCTCGGAGGCGAGATTCAATTGGATTGGTCGTACGCGACAATCCCATTGAAAAAGGGCACTTTCAAGTTGGAACCTGAGGCTAAGTCAACATTCATGGTGGTGAAATCTCAAGACCCACAAGCACAAGTGCTACATCAAAACACGGGTCCTGGCACGTATGCCATGCTGTCAGAAGTAACTAAAGAAGATGAAAATCTTGCACTTACCACGCAAACGTTGAATCAAGATGCAAGAATGTGGAATATGCAGTTCGACGGCAGTTGCTCAACAGCAGGATCGGGAGCGGGAGTTGTCATTACCTCTCCCGAAGGAACACTATACCCATTTGCTTATCGCTTGCAGTTTGATAACACAAACAATACCGCAGAATACGAGGCGCTCATACTTGGCCTCAAAAAGGCAAGAGATATGGGTATAAAATACCTTCAAGTCGAAGGTGATGCAGAGCTGATCGTTCAACAGGTCAGAGGGCTGTATCAAGTAAGAAGAAGTCGTCTTTCTTCTTACCGACAAAGGGTGTGGAATGCAATCGACTGGTTCGAAGCATTCAACATCGAGTACATACCACGTGAGCGGAATAGCAGAGCGGATTCCCTTGCGGTATCAGCAGCTCTTTTCATGCCCCATTCTGACTTTCGTCAGAATATCTTTGCTGTCGAGCTCATTTACAGGCCAGCCATCCCCGACAACTGTGACAATTGGCAGGTCTTTACTAATGATAAAGACATTCAAGAATTTCTCCGCATGGATGACAATTATCAAGAACTATTCTTTGAAGGTAGTGCTTCTCCCTCCAAGGAATATATGGCAGAGAATTCCAAAGTCACGGAATCTGGCGTCATCCAATTAAAGGGAAATAATATCCCCAAAGGTCTAGTTTCCTTGGAGGATATCTTTGATAGACACGACAGACGTGTTCAGGATCAAAGGAATTCTAATGACAAGACGTCAGCCGACTACCAACAAGTCAACATTGGTACGGAAGATAAGCCTCGGCTTGTCAACCTAGGCAAATGTTGCACTATGGAAGAAAGCGACAATTTCATATCTCTATTCAAGCAATATCGAGACGTCTTTGCATGGTCCTATGAAGACCTGAAGGCTGAAAGCATTCAAGCCAAAGGAATTGTCCCATACAATTCCACTAAAGTCTGACATCAAGCCTTTCAAGCAGAAGCAGAGACACTACAACCCGCGTATCCAAGATACAATCTACGCGGAGGTGAAAAAGATGGTGGATGCTAAGATCATATATCCGATCCACTATTCCACCTGGGTGTCCAACATCGTTCCTGTACGCAAGAAGAGCGGAGAAATCCGGATTTGTGTAGACTTCAGGAACCTGAACCAGTCGTCACTAAAGGATAACTATCCTTTACCCATCATGGAACACACATTGCAAACAGTAACCGGTTCGGAGATGCTGTCATTACTTGACGGATTTTCGGGGTACAATCAAATTGCAGTGGCTGAAGAAGATCAACTCAAAACAGCGTTCACCACTCCATGGGGAATGTTCGCCTACGAGAGGATGCCCTTCGGCCTCATCAACGCCGGTGCTACCTTTCAGCGAGCCATGGACTTGGCTTTTGGCGACTTAAAGGACAAATTGATTGTCGTCTATCTTGACGACCTTACCGCTTTCTCAAAAAAGCGGCAAGATCATTTTCAACACTTAGTGAAAGTGTTTGAGAGATGCAGATCCCATCACATATCACTGAATCCGAAGAAGTCTATCTTCGCAGTGACAGAAGGCAAATTGCTTGGTCACATCGTCTCTAAAGAAGGGACTAGGATAGACCCTAATCGGGTAGATGCAATCAAGGATCTGGCTCTCCCTACCAATAAAACTGGGGTACATTCTTTCTTCGGCAAAGTCAATTTTATACGAAGATTTGTACCTGACTTCTCGGAGCTGACCAAAGACATCTCGGCAATGATGAAGAAAACAACTATTTTCAAATGGACCGATGAAGGAAGGAAGGCATTCGAGAAAATAAAGGAGGCCATCAGTAAAGCACCAGTGTTGGTTCGACCCGATTTCAATAAAGAATTCATTCTTTATTGTTACGCGTCGGAACATACTCTCTCCGCCATACTGACTCAGAAGTTGAATGAAGAGTCCGAGTCACCTATCGCTTTCATGAGCAGCAGCTTCAAGAATAGTGAATCTCGGTACTCCCAAATAGAGAAAAATGCATATGCCGTGGTGAGGGCTGTTAAGAATTTCAGATTCTACATCCTAAACTCTCACACCACTGTGTATGTTACAGACCCCGCGGTCAAGAGTGTCCTCACTCAACAAGAGATGGGCACCAAAAGAGGCAACTGGATTGCAAGAGTCCAAGAATACGACTTGGATATCAAGCCTACCAAGCTCGTTCGCGGGAGAGGTCTATGTCAACTCCTGGCAGAAGATGGTGATTTAAAGCATCAAGCTGAAGATGGAATCCCAGGAACAGAAATGGAAGAAGACCTCCCAATGGTCTTATTAGTTGAATCTGCTCAAGAGTGGTACACAGAATTATGGTACTACCTAACCTACGGGGAATGTCCAACACACTTGGATAAGCAGCAGAGAAGAACTTTAAAATTACAAGCACAAAGCTATGTGCTTGGAGGAAATGTTCTATACAAGCGTGGGCTTGATGGAACGTTCCTACTATGCGTCACCAAAGATCAACAAAGACGATTGATGGAGGCATTCCACAATCAAGCATGCGGAGGTCACTTCTCATCAAGGGTCACCGCATTCAAGATCTTGCGGGCATCATTCTTTTGGCCGACTTTGTTCCGCGACGCATATGACTGGGTGCACAGATGCACATTGTGCCAACAATTTGTTGGTAAACTTAAGCTGTCAAACCTTCCACTCAGGCCGGTGGTGATAGATGCTCCATTCCAGCAATGGGGCATAGACTTTGTGGGACCTATCAACCCTCATTCCAGCAAAGGACATGTCTACGTCCTCACAGCGACAGACTATTTTACTAAGTGGGTTGAGGCAATTCCTGTAAAGCAGGCTACTTCCGAGGTGGTGTGTAATTTCCTCAAAGAGAACATCATTACACGCTTCGGAGTACCCAAAAAGATCGTGACTGACAACGCTACAAGCTTCTCGTCAGAGGAGTTGATAGAATTTTGTTTTGACTACGGCATCACCTTGTCCCATTCTTCAGATTACTATCCACAAGGTAATGGACAAGCCGAATCGTCAAATAAGAACATAGTCACAATAGTGCGCAAGATGGTTGATTCCAATCAACGGGCTTGGCACACGAAATTGTACGATGCTCTTTGGGCTGACAGAATCACGCCCAAAAGAGCTATCGGCACTTCACCTTTCATAATCCTATATGGCACTGAAGCTGCGTTACCCATCACTCTAGAGTTGTCCGCTTTACAGCTGGCATCCACAATAGAAGATGAGGAATTCAAAGATCCTATCGAGAAACGTATCTTGTGCCTAATGAAACTTCAAGAAGAAAGGGTGGAGATAGTTGATAGGATCACTCAGCATCAAGAGCGAGTGAAGAGGATCTTCGACAAGAAGGCTCGGCAACGGGACTTTGAGATTGGAGATAAAGTCCTGTTATGGGACAAGAGACACGAACCAAAGGGAATGCATGGAAAATTCGACTCCCTTTGGCTGGGGCCGTTCCTGATTCATAATCTTGCAGGAGAGAATTCCTATATTCTCTCACATTCAGACGGAAGGCTCTTTCCACTGCCTTACAGCGGGCAGTACTTGAAGCATTTCGTCCCTTCGAGGATGGGGTGAGTACATATTGTAAATACTTTTCCTTGCTTTAGCGTTATGTTGTTATGTTTTTCCCCGTTCAGTGAAGTATTGTCGTGTTTTAGGTGATTTCGTAGATGTTTTGTCGTAGGTGAATAAATTGGGGAACCCAATAAATAAGGTGAACTCTATTTTTAGGAATGTATGGAACCAAAGTCCTGACTCCGTTACCCAATTGATTATATATACTGGTCTATGAAACTTGAGATTCTCGGTTCTCCTATGCCGTAGGTATCCGACATGGTCACCAGACGGAGCCTATGTTGTACCCCAAATAAATTTTTTGGCATTCTGTGTAAATTGTGCTAAATCTTGTTAAAATGCCATGAAAGGTCTGTTTTAGGTCAAACCAATCATAGAATCTTGGTGGGTTTCTGCGAAGGAACACATGTACAAAATTCTGAAAAATTGAAAATTAGGGTTTTTTCCCCTATTTTCAGGGAAATCCCCCGAAAATAGGACCTTCCCAAAAATGATCGAAAATGATTTTGATAGGCTTAAAAGGCTTCACGATCGCATTGGTCAAGTCAGAATCATCAAAAGACACGTTTTACTCTGGTGGGTCTATTTCTCTTTTTCAGGAACGAAGTTAGGAGCTCCACAGCCATTAATGGCAGATTGGCCAGTACCAGGTGCTGAAAGCTAAGCTTCAAAAGCTTCAACGACACAACCATGGCGGAAAAGGTCGAAAAAGATGCTGTTTGACGAAGGAGATTCCTAAAAACGAAAAAGGTCAAAATTTGACTAACTCTGGAGATGTTACGAAGGGGAGATTGCTCACATGTTGAAAAGGCGCCTTCTTCAAGCAGGGGCGCCCATGGTCTTTGAAGGTCAAACAAAGTTAGTAAGATCATCCGAAGCAGTCATTCTTGACGTTTGACTGCTGGCTCAACAGTGAAACAAACATCCAGATCATCCGATGAATGGATCATTAGCAGCTGCTGACGAAGCAAAGGCGATTAAGAATTATCGAGGGGAAATCCACCAGTGCTGACAAAGTTGCAGAAAAAAGAGCCTTTCTTAAGAAAGAAGCCCTTTGGACTTCGAATCTTACGACCAACCAAAGCCTCCTTTATTAACATTCTTAGCTCAAAGATCTTGGAAGCTTGCTGTACCAAGCATCCAAATGTCAGCCAGGCTTGATCAATAGATAATCTAGATCAAAGTAGGCAACTTGTCAGATGAAAATAATCAAGCTAAAAGGCAAAAGCGCCCTTTTCAAGGAGGGGCGCCCTTGGATAAAGGAACCCTAATTTGAGATCCAGATTTCCCGAAGACAGTCATTCTTAGCAGAACAGAGCTGAGTACCTGATGAAACGTCATGTGAAAACATCTGACTCTCCGATCAACGAGAAATCCAGTTCAAGGCACGAGAGGTCATTTCAAATAAGCTGAAGAACGAAGACTGAAAAATCACTAAGGCATTGGCAAAAGCGCCCTTTCTTGGGAAAGGCGCCCAGTCTTTTGGAGCCCTTAACTCAGCTTTTTATCATTCAGTCTCCCAGGCACTTCTTTCCAGTATGGATTCTGCTCCGCAGTGAATGTGTCCGTGACGTCTCAAGATCAACAGACAACGCCAGATTCAGGATCAAACAGGGGGTTTTCAGGAGAGAAAATACCAAAAAACTTGCAAAATATGAAAAGGGACGCCTAAAAAAGGTCAAAGGTCATTTGTTGACTAAAGTCAAAAGCTTTTTGAGTTAAAGTTGGCTAAAACGCTCCACGATTGGTGGAAATCACCTTTTTAACTTCAGATCAAACTCAAATCACCTTTTGAGCTTGTGTTAGGTTCCCAAATTTGTGGATCTGAAGCCCAAACATATATATTCAAGGTGAAGGCGTCCATTTCATTATTTCATTGCAGGTTGAAAGACAAAAAACAGCCACAAAGCTCTCAAAGGACGCCATTGAAGATCTGAAAGAGGTTTTCGTCCGTTCTTCATTTTTATTGCAGATCTGAAGCAGGAAAGGGTTGCTATTTTTGAGGATTGGACCAGAGACAGATTTTTTTTCAAGAAGATCAGATAAAACTTCCAATCCATCTTCTGTCTTTTTCCTCTCTTCTTGTCTTAGGTTTTCTTGCATCTGACAGAAAAAGCAACAGGCTACATCAGATCAGATCAACTGGGTAGATTCAGCATCATTTTCCAGAGAAACCCATCTCAACAAATTTTACAAAATCAGCAAACTTGCTGCCCCTATTTTTGGGGGTTTTTCCGAAAAAGTTTCAAAATCAAAATTATGAGGAACTGGGTTTGTTCAGCATTGAAGCACGAACAAAACCCATGTGCCAGATTTTTTCGGGAAAAATACTTCTCGGCAGGGCACTATTTTTAAGGGTTTCCGAAAATCATCTGAACTAGGTCAAGCTTACAGTCAATCTTCAAGTTTTTCAGGATGCAGTACTCCCAGGTGCAATACGAGACCAAGACGGTCTTACTCCATGATTACCTGAAAACAGTTGACACAAATCTACACCAAGTAAATCCAGTGGTTGATTTGGAGCAGTTAGAAGGCATGAATCAAATAACATTGCAGAATATCGAAGAATCCGGATTGCTGCAAGCCGCTTCAATTCCCATCACACTACAAAGTGTAGAGCTCGTAATCGCTTGTATCAAGCATTACAACCCTACCACCAGAGAAATCAGAGCAGCAGATGGAAGAATTGATTGCAGTTTAAAGCCTCAGGATATCGAAAGATGTTTTGATATTCCCTCACATCCTAACAGCAAAGTCATATCATTGACGGAATGTGAGAAAGCTTTTGAGACGGCCAAGGACAAATGTCAAAGGATAATGGCCGAAAAATGGCTAAAAGTGACAAAGGCAAGCTTGCCTAAGGTGTTGGGGCGAGGAGAATGTAAAGACGAGTACGCAGTGTTAATCACTCTACTCAACAGAGTCACTGGAGAAGAAGATGGTCGTCAATTCCAGCCATGGATGTACTATGTCATAGCTAAAATCATTGGCAGGAGGGAATACTATGACTGGGCCACTTTGATCAGTGACACACTCCACCGACAAATCACTGGGTATCTGGAAGCTCATAGGTTCCACATGTGCTCCTACCTGGTATACTTGATAGCCTTCCAAGGCGATTTCAGGTTATTGAACAATGTAGGAACCTTAGGTGTGCAGAAGGTTCACGAGTTTTTCACACGCCTTGAGTTTACTCAAGCAGAAAGACACTTCAAGAAGACAAGTGATCACTTCACCATGCACATAGTTCGTGAGCTTAACCATGAGATGCACGTGCGTATTTCACAGACAGCCAGAGAGGCAATGGCGGATTGGGCAGATTGGTTCATCCAATTTCCTACATTCTCCTACATACGCGTGTATGGCTACATTGGCCACCCCGCCATGTTACCAAGACACCCTTCGGATAGGGTAGTTTTCATGGAGTTCCTGAGACAGTTGTCCAAGGTTCATATCCACTTGCGCTTGAAGAGGAAGACAGCTGTTAACTTTCCCGTTGAAATGGGACTATAGAGATGTGAATCCGCGGCAGATGCAAAGATGATGGGTCAAGAAACAAGGAGGTTTAACCTCAAATATCTCATTGATAGAAGATCTTATGATCCCAGAGGACTCTATGCAGCACACCTTGGGCAACACTCGTCACATAAGTCTTCTATGGAAGATTATTGGGTGAATTGTAAAGACGAGTATGAAGTGCGAAGAAGGAACTACAGCAGATTCAGACTCCCACAGATTGCTGATTTCATGTCAGCAGACATTGAGGGCCTGTCAGATGATGAAGGGGAAGTCATTCTCCCCACATTCTTCGCAGATTCAGTTGACTCCCAACCGCTCCCGAGAGTGGATTGGTATGCCAAAGAGGATACATCTATAGAAGAAAGAACAAGTAGAGTGGTTAGAAATAGCCAACTCTATCTCAACAGCAAGAAATCAAGGAAGGTGATACCTCACAGAACAGAGCCGCCACAGGTTCAATCTACACCACCTTCCACTTCAAGAAGGAAACCTAGACAAAAGCAATGGTGCAATCCTCCCCAAGGGATGAGGATGTCAAAACCTAGAACACAGAGGACACCAGTGGAGAAAGCCACACATAGTCCTGAAATAATCACGGGTATTGCTGCCCCAGAACAAAGAGTAGAGACTGCTACCCTTGATTCAGCAGAAGTTATCACGGAGGAACCAGCAGCATTAGTTGTTGAAGAACCAGTGGCTGAACCAATGGCGGAAGCAACAACAGTAGAAGCAGCAGCAGAAACGGTGCTTGTTATGGAAACAGAGCCGCCCATATCACCAGTATCACAGCGAACACAGGTCCTCATCGACTTGGATTCGCCACCGAGAGACATTACTCCAGCACAGTCTCATACATCTAGCATTCAAGGGCCTCACGTCCCTCCTAGTGAAGTTCGCCGAGATTCTATTTGGCTCGAAGGTTTCCTAGGAAGGAAGAGGGAAAAACCCTCATATGAGCTTGACTTTACCGAATTCGACCACGTCCCACAAGACACGTCGGCGAAGAGGTTAAAGAAACAAGTTCACATAGAAAGGAATGCAGATTGTGAGATCATTATAGAGACTGCCGCCCCACTAGTAGAGAAAAGCATACACGAGGTTCAAGTAGAGGACTACACTTTGTCTCAACTTAACCTCGGGAAGACTACACGACAGGTGGAGGCGGACCTTCTCGGACTAGCTTCGGTGAGCGCACAAGAAAGGATGGCCAAGGATGGTAAAGAAAAGGCAGCCTTAAAGGCTGAAAATCAGAAACTGAGGTCTTACCTCACCAGCTTGATACATGGCACACCCAACGTCTCAGCCCTACCGGCAGGACTACTAGATCTCCCCGCCGAACAAAATCATCGGCAATTGTTAACATTCGGCAAACACTTGAGAAATCAGGTGGAAGAGTTTGTTCTCAAGGGTAGATGCGTACTGGCTAACCTATACCAGTTACGGGATAGAGCACATGAACTTCGTGTGGAGATCCAGCAGTCGGAACAAAGGATTGCAGAAAAGAGGCTTGAAGACGAAAGTACAATTGCAGATTTGCAATTAGCTTATCAATCAGTATACTCTGAGGAAAACAAGCAACATCTGTTTGCTTGGAAGGAACAATTGGCATACAAGGTGAAAGCCTACGACGCTCATTCAGTAGAGTTGATTGATTACAGAAGGGTGGTTGCCACTATTATCAACTTCGCAAGAATGTTGGTAATATCTTTCCCTTGCATGGAATATCAGCGTGAGGGAGGAGAATACGTCGAGTTGGTGACTGTACTGAACCAGTTCAAGGATGTCATCCGCAGCACTTTTCTTGACGATCCAGAGGGTTGTAAGCTGGCTAAGGTAGCAGCTTTATCGACCAAGTTAGAAGAGGCAGCATCTCAATGCATTGACTTCGGAAATCAGCTCACAACGGGTGAGGTCATGCTCCGTCGCCACGTCATCATCCTACGGAGCATTAACTCCCCAGAAGCTGATGAGGTCAATCAATGGATTGAGACACTGTTGATTAATGGCGAGCTATAAATGCACCAGAGAAGGACGCCATACACACTCCAAGTGGCATTCATGAGACTTGAGTTGACTTGATGCTTCTTTCCAAGTCAACTCGAGATGCTATTAAATGTAGTTGGAGTTAACTTGATGCTTCTTTCCAAGTTTAACTCCACTTTCCTTAAATCATGCATTGTCAGATCCCACTAATTAAGGATGTCTAATTGACTTCCACGATTTGTGGATCTTAGATCTCCACTAAATGTGGATGTCTATTTTGGAGGGAGACTTTACATTTAAGTTCACCTTTAGTTTGCTTTTAGTCAACTGAAGTAGTTTCCAATTGACTCTTTGTTGACTTTCAGTTAACTGAAGTAGTTTTCCAGTTAACTGCTTGTTCCCCCTATTTAGGAATAAATCTTGCTAATTGATTGGCAAGAACTCATTGTTAACTCAAGGAGATTTTGGGGTTGCCCTCTCCTTTGAGTTCTATAAATAAGAGCCTTGGGCTCATTATTTGTTTAACCTTTACTTGCTATGCAAAATTGCTGCGCCATTGTTGCCAACACTTTGAAAGCGAATATTTGTTCACTCTTGGATGAGAGTTCGTTGGTTGTTTGTAATTGTGCATGATTTCGTGCCTTTGCTTTCCCAACTTTTGTAGTTCGTTGATAAAGCATTGAAGAAGAATATCAGAAGGCGCTTGCATTTTGATCATCTTATTTGAGTTATGTCTACGTCCTGTGTTTAATAGCTTGTTGTCTCATTTCCCTCCTCGGATAGGAGTCCCTCCTCCTTGGATATTTGTTATTGACATGTTGTCGTTTGATGTTGTTTAATGTGTTGACTTCCAAGCTATACTTCGGATAGGAGTCCCTCCTCCTTAGCAAGCTCGTTGGCCAAGGCATCGTGATTTTGTTGTTTCTAGTAAACTATTTCTTAAGCTCATACCTCGGATAGGAGTCCCTCCTCCTTGGCAGATCTCAGATCTAGTTTACCGTGCAGAGTGTTTGCTTGTACCAACCTTATCCCGGTGTATACCCGAGAGTTCAGAGCCTCGGTCATATCCTCTGGAGACGGCGAATTCAAGTGATCCAACCATTCCATTCCCGCTCCTTTACCCTCATGCTCTGTTCATCTTGAAGGTATTGGATAGATGAAAGCTAGTTAGTCGTAGTTAAGATCTGCAGAAACCAGAGAAAAGCTTAGCTACGGCGCATTGTGTTTGTGCACCCTTGTGTCCTGCCGCTGAAGCATAAAAAGATAGGAACTTAGTTAAACATTTCCCTTCCCTACGCATTGCTCCCAGCAGAGAGGGACTTCTCCTCTTTAAATAGCGAAGAAGTGTTGCAAAACATTTGAAATAGCTGAACGTTTACAATCAGCACTCGGAGGTGCTAATTTAAGCATGTACGGCTACATACCATTTCATCATCTTGAAAGACCTTCAGGCCGAAAGAAAGCAAGAACAATGTAGGAAACAAATACTACAGCGGTATGAATAAAGGAACTGAAGAGAGGAAGAGGAGCGTGACACTAGCAAGAGACATTTTCGAGAATTAATGCTCGTACAGTCTAACAATGACAGGAAATGTATTCCAAGCGGTCATGAGTCAACGAAAGGAAGGGTGAGAAGATCCCTATGGATAAGAGAACAAGGAGAACGACAAAGG
>VDFB02186570.1:0-64705 GCA_007258455.2 Sequoia sempervirens
TTACTATTTATAGTAAATCATCTTCAAAAATGGGCTAAAAATAGCAGGCCGACTAAAAATGGCAGTGTCGACAAGACAACAAGGTCATGAGGATGCAACGTTTAAAATCTCGAATCGTTCTGAGCTTCAAAGATGCGAAATCAGAGGGCTTACTATAAATAGCAGGGCCTGAAAACTGGTGAAAACGAGGAAAAAATTCTAAGTCTGGAACTTCATCCTGCAGCTAGGTGAAAATGCGCCCAAGTTGATGAGGCAGCATGGAAAATTCCTAAGTTTATTCGTCCTCCATCAAGGCCAAAATGCGCCCAAAATGCAAAAGGTCAATGAAAGTCAACACTTTTCATCCTGTAGGCATGGCAAAATGCGCCCAAGGGAAGTTGAAAAAATTTTCTAAGTGTTGAGGTTATCCTCCACCACCCTCCAAATGCGCCCATCCTGCAGCTGGGTAGAAATGCGCCCAAAAGCAAATAGGTCAAAGGAAAGTCAAACAAATTCATCCTCCTCCTAGGTGGAAATGCGCCCAAAACAAGCCATGTCAAGACGAAAACAAGGGAGGTGAAAGGTCACAGAAGGACGTGGTAACATGCTTTATCCTTCTCCACATCAAAAATGCGCCCAAAGTTAAAAGAAGTCAACAAGTCAATGAGTTTCATCCTTCATCAAGGCTAAAATGCGCCCAAAGTTAGAGGAAAGTCAAAAGGTCAAAAGAATTCGTCCTCCTCACCCCCCCTAAATGCACCTAAATGAGACCATGTCAGGACAAAAAAATGGAAGTTGAAGAGTCATCCTCTTGCCTAGCTCAAATGCGCCCAAGTTGAAGTGGTAAAAGTGAATGGAAGGTGGTAAATGGGGTAAAAGGTGTTAAAAATGCTTCAAGGCGTGGTCAATACAAGGGTAAATGCTAGGCGTGATTTTGAATTTCCTCTTCAAGTCTCAAATGCGCCCAAGGTGGTAAGTGTTAGAGAATTTTTCTTAGGCGTGTGAAGTATGAAAACAAAATGTTAGGCGTGGTGAAGTCAAATACCCCTCTTCAAGTGGTAAGTGATATGCGCCCAAGGTGATATGTGTTAGGAAATATTGCAAGGTGATGAATGTGTTGCCTAGCCGTTGGAAGTGAAGACTCCTAGCACAAGATGAATATCCTCCTTCACACACAATATACGCCTAAAGTGTTGAGTAAGTAAAAACATAAAAAATAAAATATTTCTAAGGCGTTGGAGCTTTAAATAAAATTGCCTTTCAAGTGTGAAGTGAAGTGCAAAGTAGCGAGTGAGAAATAAAATGTGCTAGGCGCCTTCATGAATAAAATTTTTCTAAGTGAAGTTGAAGTTTTTCTCACTGGCAAACGAATAAAATTTTCTAAGGAAAATTCTCAAAGGGCAAGATGATTTAAAATATTTTCTAAGGCAAAAATATTTTCTTCTTAGAAAATATGCCTAGGACTCATGGTGATGAATTTTCTTCTTAGAACACCGGCAAACTTTTCAGGGATGAAGTCAGAGATGGATGATAATGCAGATGGATTGATAAAATTCCTCAAGTGAGAGCAACACAGGATGATCACAGGCGAAGAATGGATTTAAACTGGTAGAATAATATTTTCTAAGGTTCAAAATTCAAGAGAAATTAAATGAACCCGTTCGTTGGGTACCCATGGATTCGAAGCGTTCTGGAGAAAATTTTCTTCTGGGTACTGAGCATTTGTGATGATAGATGGATTTCCATGTCTTCCGCACTTCGCCAACACTTTTTCAGTGAAGAATTTGATCAGTGCTCAAATTGTGAATTTTCCTAAGGGAAATTTTAAAATTTTCTAAGGCAAATTTGAATAAAACGACTCTTGACAAGAAAGTGATTTGAATGATGAATTCGAGATGAGTTGCCTAGATGATTTTGATTGAATTCTTCGATGATGAATTTTCCAGAGCTGATGAGAAGTTAAATTCGAATTCAAATGACAGAGTTCCGGCTGGTGAATTAAAAAGATGAATTTAAATTAAATTTTTCGAAAATAAATTCAAAGATGCGAGTCAAGGTTGAACTTCTAGAAGATTAAGATTCTCGGACAAGTGTCGAAAATACCAAAGAGGGAAAATTCGAATTCTTGAAGTGGAATAGTGGAAATTAAATGTACTGGCTATAATTGGCTCCTTCTAGAATTCGATTTTTGGCTATAAAATGAAGAAGTTTCTCACTTATTTTTCACAGTTGAAGAGGTCGAATTTGCTCTGAAGTTTGTTGCTAAGAATTGCTAAAGCTTGAAGAGTTCGAAATTTTGCTGAGGACTGGAGTTTGATGAAGTTCAAAATTGAAATTGCTGGGACTTCTGGAGAAGGACGCCTTGAGTTGCCTGTGCAAGTGTTGAAAGTTCGAATATTGCTGAAACCAAAAGGGGCGCACTTGCTGATTGCTGAAGCTTAGTTTGTTGCTGAGATTTGAAGTTACCAGTGCCAAGAAGGACGCCTTGAAGTGAGGAATTTCATAGAGTTTAAAAAGTGCGAACTTGTTGATTGCTGATTGGAGTTGCTGAAGAATAGTGAAGTCACTGAAGCTTACTTAGAAGTATTTTCTAAGTGATTGAAGTTCGAAATCTTGTGAAGGAGAAGTTGAGATGGCTGAGGCAAGGGCGACTGGCAAGGATAACAATGGTGCATCCAGGCAGGCTGTGATCAAGATGTTGAGCAAAACATTCATGCCAGAATCAAAGTTCATTTCGAAGTTGGGCAAGCTGACAGATACCAACTTGGGCTCCGTCAACCTTGAGGCCTTCAAAAACAGAATGTTGGGGATTGGAAGTCATCGACCTTCGACCACTTCGCACAATATTGTTCAAGCTGATTATAGCGTAGCCGGTTTCCACCGTACCATTCGTTCGAGTCGATGATGGAGTGCGCTAATTACTATGAAGGATCATGTGATCATCATGTCACCGAGTAGTCAAGTGTTACTAATCTCCTTCGCCATTGGTGAAGCCGATCCCGGTGCACGTAAATATGATTTACAAATCCGTAGAGCGAAGCTGAGCTGGTCGTACGCTCGCATTCGGTGATGTACCTGACAATCACCACCGATGAGCACTCCCAAGCCTTCTCGCATAAAGCCGTCGGGCAAATCATAGCGATCACTTGAAGCGTGAATATCGTGACTCATCATGATAAGCCGGAAAGTGTAGCTGGTGGTTGCCCACAGTCCTTTATTTTCGAGCCTTGGATGTTTTACTACATCAACCTCGTGCTGGAAGGAAAAGACTACGTCAATTGGGCCGAGATGATCAGTGACAATTTGCACGAGCAGCTCCTAAGCCTTAGAAGGACGAAGACATTTTACATGAGCTCTTACATCATCTATATGTTGGCTCGTATGACGAAGTATAGAGGGATCTCTTACAAGGAACCTGTTGGTTGTGGCTCCCACCAATTCAAGATCCATGACGCTTGTCCACAGTTACATTTGGCGAGCACTACTCATTACAAGCATGTCAGCGATGCCTTCACCATGCATATCACGAGATTGCTTCAAGAGCAGTTACATCACAGAATCTCGAGGGAGGCCCAAGAGTTGATTGAAAGGTATGGGTGCTGGTTTATACAGTTTCCGAAATTTTCTTATATTAGGCTGCAAGGTTTTTCATCGTACCCATATAGGCTGCCTAAGTACCCAACGGATAGAATTTTAATGTTAGAGATATCTAGGCAATTGCTCGCCTATGATAAGATTCAGAAGAAAAAGAAGAAGGGAGGAATTGAATTACCAATTGTCATGGGCAACTCGGATGAGGTGTGTCCTTCAATGCAGGCAGCTAGAGAGGCTGAAAGTGAGCTTCAATTTTATCACTTTTCCTATCACACCAGCCGACAGCACTATGATCCACATCACAACATCAAATGGGTACTGTCAGAGGAGTTTAAACACAAGGCAAATATTGAGGACTATTGGGTTGATGCAGCTGATGAGATTGAAGTCAGGAAAAGAATGTTCTCTCGGTTGCCAATTACTTTGATCAGGGAGTGTGAAGTTGTTCCGGTTCCAGACCAGGTGAATGAGGATATGGATGTTGTGCATCCGGATTATGCAGCAAAGTAGTGAGATACCTTCCAGATTGGTCGTAATCCGAAAAGGTGGTCAATTTGGATGGCTACCTTTCTATCCCGGCCCTAATACTACTAGAGCATGGGCTGACAAAGGAAAGAAACAAAGCCAGAAGAGTAGGTCAATTGCCTTGACTTACAACTTGATGGAGATCGTGACACCTACCACGCGTGAAGAAACGTATCACACGCAGGTCTTAATCCGTGGCGAAGGAGCCGCTCAAAGGGAGCCTACCAGAAATCTCCACGAAGTGGAGTCACCCATGCCATTGGAGACACGCTCTCCAAGTATCCAGGAGGTTTCTTTGTTTGCTGATCAGAGGAATGCATTGAATCAGGTGCAAGTAGTACAGGAAAATAATCAGCCTCCACGGAGAGAGTCGGTTGGCCAAAGCGTTAATGCACCTAGTAGGGATGATCAGCAGGATGATGAGGGGACTATTACTGACCCTCAGTTTCAGCAGAAGTTAGAGGCGGCTATGGATGATGATGATGATATAGTTTCAAGAGACACTCAGCCACTTGAGGACGATGAGCCTCGTCAGAATGATGTAGAGGTTGAGCAAGTTAGAGAGGTAGAGGCACAAGAACAGCGGCCCTTCGATATACAGTACAATGTACCTGATTGGCTTAAGGATAGGATGAGAAGAAGCCCCAGCGAGGAGATTGATCCCGCAGTTGAGATGGAAGAATTTTTTAACAGGATCAGTGCACCTCCGCAGAAGAAGAGAGCACGAAAATTTTCGAAGATCTCCACTGAAGAGGATGGCTCTCGCACTCTTCACGTTGCCGTGCCTCAACTAGATTGTGACCGAAATGAAGCAGTGCCTGAGAATTATGTGGTCACAACTTTGGATTTAGGATGCCCCACTGGTGCACAGATTGTAGAGGAGTGTGATAACTCCTACCTCGCCCTCAAAGATAGGTTATTCAAGAAGGAAGGAAAGTATAAGAAGTTGAAAAGAGAACACAAGGCCTTAATTGGTTATGTACAGCAGTTGTCTCGTTCTCAAGGGCAGGAGATTCCAATGATTGAGCCTCCAGCAGAGATACCCGTAGAATCGGCTTGATGGAGTTAGGAAAAATGGTAATGTGAAGTGCATGGCAATAAGTAGGAGTTCGTATAGCAGCAAGCTTATGAAGGACCTTTGTTTCGCTGCAAAGCCTCTGTGTATTTTGGCACCTAATGGAGTGCGCTGATCATGTTTGGGGAGATGGTTCATCGAGCAAGGTGATTCAAGCGCCTTGAGGCATTGAGGCATGTTCCGCTATATTAAGTTTCAGATTGATGGCGCCCGTGAGAATGACAAAATGAATACCGTGATGGTATTCTTCGATCACTCTGACGCCGTTTCTTCCGGGACGCAAAGACAAAGCGGATTCAGCCAGGATACGGAAGGCTATGGCCAATATTATTGATGGAGTTCAGAATACTTTTGAGGCCATATTTGCTAGGCGGTTGAATCCAGATGAGGTTAATATTGATAATTTGAGGGGTAGGTTGGTGCCTTTCTTTTCAGATGTTAAGACCTTCGTACAGGATGATTTCGAGAACACTTCTACTTTCTCCAGCTTGATTCAGAGCCCGCAAGATTCTTTAATTGCTTGGAGGAAATCTTGTACAAGGCATGAACATTCAACAAGAAAGAGCTCGAACCGACAGTCTCACCCATTCTAGTCTAAAGAGGTTGAGGGCCCATTCCTGCCATTCCTGCCCAGGCCGAGGAAGAATGAGCACACCTGGCCGGGATCTGATTATCTTCTGCAGGATTGATTGTGGGTATTAATTTGCCCTCTGATGGGAGTGAGGGAATCTTGATTCATTGTAATGCAAAAACACTCTCATTCTCGCAGTTTTAGGAAGAATGAGGGTGGTACCATCCCTGCACAATTTATTTGATTGTAACCCTAGCCGTCTTTTGGGACCGGGCTATCTATAAAAGGGGGAGTCCCCCTCATTTGTAATTCATTAGAAGTAGATTTTGGACATTAGCATTAGAGCTAGAGATTGGAGACTAGAGAGTAGAGCATAGTAGACATTTTGCTTAGCATAGTGTGGAGAAGAAAGAAAGTTTTCCCTTTGAAAAATTTTGTGGAGATTGTTGTGTAACACTTTCATGATAATAGATCTTTTCATTGATGGTGGAATTCGTCTTGTCATGAATAGCTAGCAAGGTCTCTTCTTCCTTTCGAATCCAAGTAGCTTAATTTTCATGCAAGTAGTTTACTTTGATGTGTGGCGTTTTATTGAGGTAGCTTCTTTTCATTCCATACCACTAGCGGCTTGTTGATGATAAGTTCGCCTTGCGTGGTTGACTGGAAATTATCTTGAGTTTAACTTCGATTGTGATTTGTATACCTATATGCGTCGTTCTGATGGTGTATGTATGCTAAATTGTAATTTGAACATCTTTTGCTATCCCTTTGAAGATTGCACTAATTTTACTGAGGCTGTCCGACGTGAGGCTAGGTGAAATTCGGTTGAAGTCTACTGAAATCAAGCTCCACATATCTTGCATTTAGGATAGAGTATAAGTTTCTTAGGCCCTACACTCCTTTACTTTCTGCATATTTCCAATTAGCTTTAGGAAAACGAACTCATCGCCAAATCATACACGCAAGAACTCCTTCAAAGCATACACCTACTGTTAACTGCAAGAACCCTGAACAATTATGTAAGTCCCCTCGTAAGAACATAGCAATACACATCAACCAACTGAGGGTATTCTAAGTATTTCGGAACCTTGGAGTTGAACGTGTGAACTATCTCGCAATCTTAGCACACGGAATACTTTGATCAAGAGAGAACGGAGTAGCCTTCGGACTATTTTGTTCTGCTGATTGGTGCGGTCACGAAAATCACATCAACACAACCTAAGAGGTTGTATGCCACAACTCTCCTTGTTGGTGACTTGTACCTACTTTCCCCAACCATCCTTCATCCTCGGAAGACACTTATCCGCTTGTGGGAATCGACGGGCCATCTTGAGCAATTATAGCTGTTCAAAACCCTCCATGGCCCATCCTTTCCTTAAAGGTATGGGCAGTTGTAAGTGGAATCTCTAGCTCTCACCACTTGCCCAGACCTCTTCCCCCAAGTGGGTTTACAAGCAGATTCAAGCAATTATCATATATTGATACTTATGCACAGATCTAGCTACAAAGATCATATCTTCTAAATATACATGGAAAGTAATATATATATATATATACTATTGCACGTATCCATATCTCAAGCATATACACGTACGAATGCATAAAGATCTATGTAGTATGAATGCAAAACATCAACACAGATATATGGATCTAGACTATAATTTATAATACAACTCTTAAGTATTGCTAGCCATACAAAGGGACTACCTTGTTGCAGAACTATGTCAGCCTAACACTGGCCTAAACATTAGCAAGAAATACAGATATAATATATAATCGTCTGAAGATAATTGATGGCAAAGATACACCTGAGGAGTGACATTGCTTGTCTAGGTGTCGATCTCTTCTTTCTTCTGCTCTATCTCCTTCGATGATGCCTTTCCCTATTGTACGTTCTTCCTTCATATACCTATGGTGGCTAAGGGACACCTCTTATCAAGATGTGCCTTCGTCCAAAAGCCATGTCTATTGGCAAATCGACTTCACTAATCATCGCTCAAGGCAATTAATTAACATTTATTATTCTCTAATATTATCGCCGACACTTCTCTACTTATTGGTACGTCTTCCCAAATGCATTTGATTCCTTTGTGCCTTCGATCCTCTTATGCAAGTGATCACTTCGTGATCGCTCGCAAGGACATGACAGTCCTATTGATGTGTTTTTTATGACCGCACCAACACAGAATAAAGTTTCCCAATGGATACTCTATCCTCTCTTGAACAAAGTCTCTTGCATGCTAAGATTGCTAGAAAGATCGTGCATTTAACTCCAAGGTTCCTTCATGCAGTGGATTGTCTCAGTTGGCTCGATGTGATTTGCTGGTATTTCAAGGGGACTTACAAGATTATTCAACAGCGGAGAAAGGAATTTGAATGCTCGAAAGGTTTGTCTATAAAGCTCTTGTTTCCTAAACTAACCAGAAAGTACTGAATTTAAATGGTTGCAAGGATAAGAAGGCTCTAATCTACTCTAAGGCATGGGACATGGTGATCAATTCACGCAGACTTCAACCAGGCTTTGCTTTGCCTCGCTTCGGACAGCTTCCACAAAACTGGTGCAATCTTCAGAGGAGTAATCAAAGGTATTCAGATCATAATTCAACACGAAGACATCGTCACAAGAACGCATACCAACATATGAATTACAAAGAAAGTTAAGTCCACAATGTTCTAGTTGACCACACAAGGCGAATTCACCATCAGAGAACACACTAGTGGTATGGACAGACGAAGTTTGCTTGAATCAAACACCACATTCCACTACTAGCATCTACTTGCATGAAATTTATTCTACTTTAAGATTCTACTTGAATTGAAAGGACGAAGAAATCTTGCTAGCTGCTCACAACAAAAGATGAAATCATCATCAATGAAAACTCTTTCTATTATGAGAGTGTTCACAACAACTTCTTACAAAACATTCAATGAGAAAGTTTTCCTTCCTCTTCACTCTATGCTATACTATCAAACTATGCTCTATGCTATGCTATCACCTAGCTATCTCTCTACTCTAATCTCTACTACTGTACAAATGAGGGGGATACCCCTTTTATAGTTGGCCAAGTCCAATGGACGGCTCAGATTCAATTACAATGAAGGGCTCAAATTGAGCCACATAAGCCCTAACCCTAAAAACTGCCACCAAGAAGAGTGGAGTAATGAATGAGCAATTAATGTCCACCATCTTCTAGAAGATTCCTATCTGGAAACGCATTCCCATTGTTCTTGTTCTTCTTCTTGACTACAAACGGGATGAGTCTGATCATCATGGCTTCAACTTCTTCCTTAGTCTTGAGGGCATTTCAGTGCTTGAGGATGATCTTTAACGCTTGGGTCTTCATCATTTCTCCATCCTGATCCTGAGGGATTTTTTTATCTCGGATTTGACTCGTGCTCCTTTGCCACCGGCTTCCCTAAGTTGGGTGCATATTGGGTCTTTGAGGAGAAATCACTTAGCTATTTATTCCAACATCTCCCCTTCACAGTTTGGGCACCATGGAGGAATTTCCAACATGCAATTTTTCCTCCTCCGAGGTTGTAATATTGTTCTAGAGTATTTGCTCCATCACTTCAAGTCCTCCCACTTTGGTCCCGGCATTCATCCTGCAAAACAAATAAAAAGAAGAGCATCAGAACACTTATAGTATAAATTCACTTTACTTACTTGATCTCCATACTTTGACTCCAAGGTCTGATTGATTTCTAGATCTGATAGGGTTCATCATTTTCTCTAGTTTCACTTCATCTTCAAATTCCTCATACCTTAGCCAAATTTCCCCTCATTGAGGGTGCATTTAGAAGGCTCTGCATCATTACTTGCCTTAGAATATTTTCACATCATCATTCATCCCCCTTAGGGCGCATCTGGAGACTTGGGCTTCCATTTTCATTCCTAAGAGAATTTCACCCATCTTCTACTCCTTGGGCAAACTTTGCTTCTTGTGCATTTTGAAATTATCTCATCTTCACTCTGGCTTGGAAAAATTATTCCCCCGTAAAAATTTCATCAAAACATCTACCTGTCAGGCGCCATAGAAAAGTTGATCACAGAGATTTAGGCATTTTTCCTTAGGAAATTTTTATTTCACCTAGGAAATTTCATCAACCAGGCGACCACTTAAAATCTCCACTTTACAATCTCAGGTAAGGTGTGGAGAGCTTCAAAATTATTCCCCTCAAAGAATATCCAAGACCCAAAAAAAGATCTCCCCTCAAAAAAGATTTTTCATGTGTACACCTGCGAAGGGGTACATTTGATTTTTCATCTCTTGAAAAATATTTACTTCTAAGTTTTATCTATCCTCTCCAACCTTGGGCGCATTTACACCTCTGGGCTTTCACTTTTGAGGACTTAGGCAATTTTTATCAATTCATCCAAGTTGGGCGCATTCCACCACTCACACCTTCATTTTCATCCACTTTAAAACACCTCCTCCTCAAGGGCGCATTTGGGGGTCTTTACTTACATTTTAATGCCTTAGCCAATTCCCATACCATCACTTTCAGCTTGGGCGCATTTGAGTGTTGGAGATTTCATCTTGACCACTTAGAAACCTTTCTAACCTCCCCCCTTGATGATGGCACATTCTGGGGGTCCTACTTTCATTTTCCATCACTTGGTAAATTTTTTAACTACTTCCTTGCCAAGGGTGCATTCAAGGGGGTCTCCTTCCAGTTTCCAACACTTAGAAGAATTTCCAAGCCACCCTTATGACTTAGGCGCATTTCAACAGGGGTACTGCCAGTTCATAACTTAGAAAAAATTTCATCTCTCCTTCATTGCTGCCTTGGGCGCATTTGGAGGGTGGAGGGGGAATTTCCTCAAACTTAGAATTTTTTTCCAGCTGTATCCATTTGAAGGGCGCATTTGAGGTGGGGTCAAGAAATTTCAATTGCCTTGGAGAATTTTCATACCAGCCTCTCAACTTGGGCGCATTCTAGGGGTGGAGGAGGAATTTGCTTTGCCTTAAAATATTTTTATACCATTCCTCCTTGGTGGGCGCATTTGGAGGGTGGTACTTCCATTTCATGTCTACGTAGAAACTTTTTTCAAGTCATCATCTCATCTAGGCGCATTTAGGGGATCCTGGAGGTATTTCTCATGACTTGGCATATTTCTCATCTCCTTCTCACCCTTGGGCGCATATTAGACCTCATGCTTCCATTTCATCATATCTTGGCAAAATTCCCTCAGCCTTCTTGGAGATGGGCGCATTTGGGGGTAGCTACTGGAATTTTCATCGCTTTAGCAATATTTTTCCAAGCCAGCCTCCAACATGGGCGCATTTCGACCTTTTGCTTCCATTTTTCACTTAGGCGTTTTTCTACTTAGCCAATTTCTTAGCCTGCCTTCTTGCCCTGGTTTACTATTTTTAGTAAATCCCTTGATTCTCAAACTTCTGCAACTTGTATTAACTTGAAATTCGTGCCACTGGATCCTTGTGACCTGTTTGAACTGTTCACACTAGTGACTTGTGTTGACTTGCTATTTATAGCCTATTTCTGGAGATGACTTGCTATTTATAGTACCTGCTTGATTTCAGAACTTTTGCAACTCCATTTAACTTGAAATTTGACTGACGAGATCCTCATGGGTTGACTGGCCTGTTCACACTGGTGTCTCATACTGACCTACTATTTAGAGCCTGTTTCAGAAATGACTTACCATAAATAGTAAATGCTCAGATTTCCTTCAAATTTTACCAGTGGATTCCTTGAAAGATACTGATCGCAATGGGATACATCAGTTTTCGAAGATTCTGGCGTTTGACCTTTCATTTTGGGTCCTGAAGCTGGAAACCCTAATCTGACTTGCATGTTGCTCGAATGATCTTCGTTTGACCTCGTTTCTATTGCATATCGCTTTGTTCTCGATACTGAAGTGTTGTGTAGTTGCCGAAGTGATCCTACTAAAAATAGTAAGTGTATGAAAAAGTAACCAATCAACTGTCGAATGAGTTTGCATGTTACACTGCCCGAGAGATCTCAAAAAACCAAAAAAAACCCAATAAATTAGACAACATGCGGGCACTGGCTAAAAATAGTAAGTTCTTGAAAAGTGATCATTTTGTCTCACATGTTACATCATCGCATAGTTCTTGAAAAACCCATAAAGAATAACCTGACATGCATCGAAAAATCCTGGATGCAAACTCTAAAAACAGCATCCGAAGGCAGCACTGCTAAAAGATCCAAGTCTTGGCTTGCATGTTAGATCACTGTGAAGCTCTTGAAAAACCCACAAAGAATACTCAGACATGCGTTGAAGACTCCAACATGCAAACCCTAAAAATAGTCTCTGAAGTCGGAATTGTTGAAAGTCATCATCTCAGTTTGCATGTTATACCATCGAGAAGGTCTTGAAAAACCTATAAAGAGTATCCAGGCATGCATTGGAACATCATACATGCAAAACCTAGAAATAGCTTCCAAAGCCTGGACTACTAAAAATAGCAAGTGGTCAAATTCCGCTCAAAATTCACAGGCAGATTGCTTGAAGTGTTATGGATGCAGTGTCAAGCTCAGACTTCAATTTGCTTACTCGAATCAACCTCAACTGGCATGAAGAAAGCAAACCCTAATTCCTTAGACTTAACCAAAATTTCAATTCAAATTGGCACATACCCGGAAAGACAAACAGAACAAGAGAGAGACAACAGGAAAACCAACCAAAATCAAGCCAAAAGACCCAAACGAAGCAAAAATTAGGGGGTCCCCATTTGCAATGGGGCGATGTGTGAAAAGAGTCACAACAAGTCCCCCCCTCTCAATTTGCTTGCCCTCAAGTAATTTTAGGTTTAGGTGCTTGAAGATGTCCTCGCCTTCCCATGTGGTGTCTTCCTCCAGTAATCCCTTCCACTTAATTAGGAATTCGGGGATATTCTTGTTCCTTAATATTTTTTCACGCATGTTGAGGACTGCTTCTAGTTCAAGGACTAGTTTGCATTCATCGTCCAATTGGGGCAACTCTTTACATGGGACAACTTGGTGTCCTAAGACTTTCTTCAACCTTGATACATGGAAGATGTTGTGAATGCGGCTATCTTCAAGTAACTCTATTTCATAAGCCGCTTCGCCAATATTTCTCAAGACTTATAAGGTCCATATTACTAGGGTTTAAGTTTTTCTACCCTACTTATTTTGAGGGATGATTGCTTGTAGGGTAGTAACTATAAGAACACCAAATCTCCAAATTAAAAGGTTCTCTCAGTGTGGCTTCAATCGGCATAGATCTTTTGTTGATTTTGTGCTTGTTGCGAATTGTTCTTGAGGGAATTCATAATGTCCATGTTTTGTTGCACTAAATCCTTTGAACCAGGAACTCGACTTTCTTGGGAAATTAGGCTTTTGAAGGTGGTGGGTTTGTACCCATATAATCCCTTGAATGGGCTCATTTTAATGGACATGTGGTGGGTAGTGTTGTAGCAATATTCTCCAAGGTGGAGCCACTTCACCCATGTGGTTTGTTGGCCAGTGATGTAATTTCTCAAGTATCCTTCTACCCACTTCTTCACAATCTCTGTTTGACCATCCGTTTGGGGGTGGTAACTTGTGTTGGGTGTAAGTTCAGTTCCTGCCAGTTGGAATAGTTCTTGCCAGAATTGGCTAAGGAATCGGCTATCACGATCACTGACTATATTCTTAGAAAGGCCATGTAGTCTAAAGATCTCTTTAAAGAACACTTTCGCTACTTGGGGTGCTCAGTTATCTGTGGACATGGCGAGAAAGTGGGCATATTTGGTGAGGCAATCCACAATTACATAGCTGCAATCCTTCCCCTGAACTTTGGGTAGTCCCGTGATGAAGTTCATAGAGATACTTTCCCATTTCTGGTTTGGAATTGGCAAAGGTTGTAGGAGACCTGCTAGGTGGGTTTTCTCTATTTTGTTCTTTTGACAAGTCATGCATTCTTGTACATGCCTTAGTACGTCTTTCTTGAGTCCTTTCCATGAATATCTCTCCCTCACTTGTTTATAGGTCTTATAATACCCTTGGTGTCCTGCCAAAGGGCTATCATGATACTCCTTAAGAATTTTCCCCTTCACCTTGGAGTTGGGTACAAGGAATATCCTACCCTTTGTAGAGGATGAGTTCTTCCCCTCTAGGATATTGTGTGCATGGGGGTCCTTTGTATAATCTGCAATAATATCATTTTTCCATTCTGCTACTATGTGGGTTAAGGTGTTTAAGTAGGGCCATCTTGATAATGCATCAGCCACTACATTGTTTGTCCCTTTCACATATTCGATATCAAAATCGTATGCTTGTACCCAGCTTACCCATTTTTGTTGTCTGTCATTCAAGTCTTTTTGGTTCAAAAATTCTCTCAAGCTATTGTGGTCTGTTTTGATGTGGAATTTCCTACAAATCAGGTATTGGTGAAACTTGGCTAAGGCATGCATTATGGCCAACATTTCTTTATCATAGATTGAATAGTGTTTCTCAGTTTCGGTGACCTTCCAACTCTTGAATGCAATGGGGTGTTTGTTTTGCATCAGAACCGCACCAATTCCCTCTCCCGATGCATCGCACTGTAATTTAAAAGGTAGGGTAAAGTCGGGAATGGCTAAGACAGGGAATGAACTCATGGCTTTCTTTAACTCTTCAAAAGCTTGTTGGGTTGTTTCACTCCATTCAAAGGCCCCTTCCTTAGTTAAATCTATGAGTGGGGCACCAATTTTTGAAAACCCCTTCACGAAGCATCTATACTTATAGTAACTACATAGTCCTACAAAACCTCTTAGTTGTGTGAGGGTTTTGGGTCTTGGCCATTCCTTGAATGCGGCAATCTTTTCCTCGTCTACACTTACTCCTTGGGCGTTGATCTTGTGGCCCAAGTATAAAATTTCTTCTAGGCCAAATTCACATTTTGATGCTTTGGCATATAAAGACTTGCATTCTAGAATCTTAAGGGTTTCTTCAATATGTTTGAGGTGCTCTTCCCATGTCTTACTATAGATGAGGATGTCATCAAAGAATATGAGGAGAAACTTTCGTAGTAGTTGGCGAAAAATGTGATTCATACATGATTGAAAGGTAGCAAGAGCATTTGTGAGTCCAAAAGGTAGGACTAGAAATTTGAAGTTCCCATAGTAGCATTGAAAAGCAATTTTTGGGATATCTTCCTTCCTCATCCTTATTTGGTGATACCCCAATCGTAATTCAATCTTGGAGAAATATCGGGCTCCATGAAGTTTGTCGATTAGTTCATCAATTCTAGGTATAGGATAGCAATTTTTTATTGCTTTTTTGTTCAAGGCTCTGTAATCTATGCACATTCTCATTGTACCATCTTTTTTCTTGACTAAGACTACAGAGGATGCAAAAGGACTAGAGCTAGGTTGGATGTGGCCCATTTCTAAAAGCTTGTTAATTGCTTTTTCAATTTCTTTTTGAACTTGTGGGGGTGGCGGTATGGTGTGGTTATCATGCATTTTGATCCCTCTTCTAGCTCTATGGTGTGTTCAAATTCCCTTTTTGGGGGTAGCCCAAGTGGAATGTCACCAAATACTTTCTTGTGCTCGCTTAGGATGGGTTGGATGTCTATGTGAATTGCCCTTCCCTTTGGCAAGGTTTTATCTAGGATCATGCATTGTGCAGCCCATTCCCCCTGGCCATGCCTAAAAATTCTCTCCATTCTTTTACATGAGACCACCTTGGGAGACCCATCGGGTAATCCCTTTAGGATGACTTCATGTCCCTTATGTTGTAAACAAATGGTTAAGTTCGGAAGGTCAAACATAAAACATCCTAGAGAGTATATCCATGATGTGCCTAGTATTACATCGGCATCTAAGGTTACCACATAGAAGTCCTCTTTTTTGGGGTGCTTCCCTAGAGTGATTTCTAATTGGGGAACTACTTTCGTGCACTGGACCTTGGCTCTTGTGGCGGTGGCTGCTGCGAAAACTTTAAAGTTTATGGTTTCTAGTTTCTTTTGTGCAACTAGTCTTTCATCAATAAAGTTTTGGGAGACCCCACTATCTACCAGGGTGATGACCTTATGTCCTTTGAGGGTCCTCTTGATTCAAAATGGGCAATGTTTGGAGGCTTGAGAGATGGTGGCTAGAGTCACATGCTCTTCCTCTTCGTATCTTGACCTCTTATTGGGGTTTTCGTTTTCCTCTTGGGAGGTTGGTTCTATCTTGTGGGCTCGGCCCTTTCTTCCATATCTGTGACCACTTCCCCATGGCTCAAGGCATCTAAAGCATAAGCCCTTCTTTTTCAAATTGTCCATTCCTTTACACATATGTCCATGTTCTTTTTCTTCATTGCAATAGGAGCACTTTCTGAAAGATGCTTCCCTCTTATATCTCCCTTCTTTGTAAGGGGATTTAGAGTGGTTATTAAGGATTTTGGGTCTATCTTTAGGTGGGTTATCCTCAAACTTCATGGATTTTTGGATTGACACATCTAAACTGGTGGGTTCTAATGCACTTACCATGCTTTTGATGAAACCACTTAATCCTTCCAAGAAAAGGTAGGTGAGGTTCTCTTGAGAGATTTCAAGTACCATGACAACTAGTTTTTGGAATTGGGTGGCATACTCTCCTATAGTCCCATGTTGTCTTACTCGAGTGAGTTCCCTAATGTACCACTCGGGATGCCTTTGGTCAAATCTCTTGATTAGTTTTTGGGTGAAGTCATCATAGGTGGTTATGTGTTGGTGGCCTTGGGTGATGAGACTGTGGTGCCACCATTCGTGGGCCATCCCAATTACATGTAGCATAGCAAACTTAATGGCATTCTCTTCAATCATTGGACTTAGTGATAGGTATGTATCCAATTTTTGGACCCATGATCATGCTATAGTCTTTTCTTCTCTGTTGAAATTTGAGAGGGTTAACTTGCTGACTCTATTTTTGAGGTCTTTATCATGTTGGTTCTTTCTTTCCTTCCTAAGGGTGGTTCTTGCTTTGGCCTCACAATAGTCCTTAAAGGGGATAGTTCTCCTAATTTCGAGGTCTAGTCTATAGTATGCGGCTACAATCTCATCCACATTGTTTTTGTTTGCTTCCCCTTCCTCTATGTGTTCTTCCCTAGGTATTGTTGATGGGTTTTTTGTGACCGCATCAACACAGAATAAAGTTACCAACGGTTACTCTATCCTCTCTTGAACAAAATCTCATGCATGCTAAGATTATGAGAAAGATCATGCATTCAACTCCAAGGTTCCTTTATGCAGTGGATAGTCTCAGTTGGCTTGATGGGATTTGTCGGTAATCTCAAGGGGGATCTTACGTAATTGTTTAGCTGAAGACCAAAGGAAAGGGATTTTCACAAGACTTCGAAAGATTTATCACTTTAAGTTCAAGTTTCTTAAACTAACTGGAAAGTATTGAATTGAAATGGTTGTAGGGATGAGAAAGGCTATGGACTATTCTAAGGTACGGGATGTGGAGGTCAACTTCAGCAAACTTCAACCAGACTTCGCTTTGCCTTGCTTCGGACAGCTTCCACGGAGTCAGTGCAATCTTCAAGGGAGGTAACTAAAGGTATTCAAGCCACAACTTGACATGAAGATACCATCACGACGACGCATACCAACATTCAAATCATAATTGAAGTTAAGTTCACAACGTTTCCAGTTGACCACACAAGGCGAACACACTGTCAGTGAGCCCGCTAGTGGTATGGATAAGCGAAGCTTGCTTAGATTAAACACCACATTCCACAATTACTAGCTACTTTCATGAAATGAAAATTTACTTTACTCTACTTTAAGATGCTATGTGAATTGGAAGGACGAAAGAGCCTTGCTAGCTACTCAACAAAAGATGAAATCACCATCAATGAAAACTCTTTTTATTATGAGAGTGTTCACAACAACTTCTTACACAGCTTTCAATGGAAAACTTTCCTTCCTCTTCAAACTAAACTATCAACCTATGCTATTGCTAAGCTATCTCCCTATTCTAATAATTTACAAAAGAGAGGGGATGCCCCTTTTATAGTTGGCCAAATCTAGTGGATGGCTCAGATTCAATTACAATGAAGGGCTCAGATTGAGCCACATAAACCCTAACCCTGAAAACCGCCACCAAGAAGAGGGATAATAAATGAGCAATTAATGTCCACCATCCTTCTAGAAGATTCTCGTCTAGAGACGTGTTCCCATTGTTCTTCTTCTTGACTGAAAACTCTATGAATCTGGCCATCGCAGCTTCAACCGACATGGCAGGCACGTTCTCACTCTGAAACTCCAAGACTGCAACTTCTTTCTCCTGCTTGATGATGATTTTCCTCTTACTTGTCATTCTTTAACTTTGAAGTGCTTGAGGATGATTTCTAACCCCTAGGGCCTTCATTGTTTCCTTCATCCCGATCTTGAAGGATTTTCTTGTCCTGGACTCGACCATTTCTTTCTTGCCACCTGCCTCCTTGAGTTGGGTGCATATTAGGTCTTCGAGGAGAAATTTCAACACTTAGCCATTTCTTTCATTATTTCCCTTCATGGTTTCGGTGCAGATGAGACATCACATAATTTTATCCTCTTCCAAGGTTGTGATGTTGTCCTGGACTATTTGCTCCATTGCCCCAAGCCTTCGCACTTTGGTCTCAGTGTTCATCCTGCAAAACAAACAAAAAGAAGAGCATCAAAACACTTATAGAATAAATCTACTTAACTTACCTAATTTCCATGTTTTGACTTCGAAGGTATGATTGATCTCTAGATAGGGTTCATCATCTTCCTCTAGCAAATTTTGCTTTCTCATGATTTTTCATCACTGGCGTATTTAACATCTCATTTGTGAGTTGGGACGTATATCATCTTGATGTTTTCATCTTCTTGCCTTAGCCATTTTATTCACCTATCCTGTCCATCTTCTTTTAGGAGCTCGACACTTCATCTTGAGGGTGCGTAAGAAGGCTCTTTCTACCTTAGAAAATTTTCATGTCTTCATCCATTCCCCCTTTGGCACATTTGAGACCCCTCTAGCTTTTGCTTCCTCCCTTAGAAAATTACACACCTTGATGTCTTTGCCTTAGAAAAAAATTTACAACCAACACGATATCCCCTTTGGCACATTTTGAAGGGTGTCGTTTCATTTTCCATGCCTTATACAATTTTCAGCCAACATGACTTAGCCAAATTTCCAACCTATTTGCCTTAGAAATAATTTATTCCCTCAAGTTGTAAGCCCCAACATCCATTTCACAATAAGGCGCAAAAATTTTAAAATTATTCACCCCTTATAAAATTTCAACTTCTTGTCACATCTTGGGTGCATTTAGCACCTTGCCATTCCATTTCTCCAATGCTTAGAAATTTTCTAGGCAATCTCCACAACTCGGGCGCATCCTGAGGGTCCCGCTTCCGTTTTTGAACACTTAAGAGACACCTTCCAGCTATCTCACCTTGATGGGCGCATATTAGGGGGTCTGCTTCAAGTTTTCTTTGACTTAGAATTTTTCTTGCCTTTACTCCTATCAAGGGCGCATTTACAAGGTGATGCTTCCACTTCATGCCTTAGGATGTTTTCCAAGTCAACTCATGCCATGGGCACATTTGGGAGGTAGAGGTTCCATTTTAAGTACTTAGAAAATTTCTAGTCATCTCATCTCAACATGGGTGCATTTTACCTCTTTAGCTTCCATTGCTCCTACCTTAAAAAGTTTTTGAAATCCCCTCATACCTTGGGGGCATTTAAGGGGGTATGCTTCCAATTTCCATCACTTAGAAACTTTTTGAGGCCACCTACTTCTTGAGGGCGCATTTAGGGGTGTGTCCTCCTATCTTCTCAGACTTAGTAAATTTTTAAATCACTTTCTCAACATGGGTGCATTCCAAGGGTCCTTCTTCCAATTTCTAATAATCAGAAAATTTTCCTCACCTCATTACATGATGGGCGCATTTAGGGTGTCCTACTTCCATTTATCTCATGACTTAGAAATTTTCAAGCTACCCTCCTTTCCAAGGGCACATTCTAGGGGTGCTACTCCCAGTTTGTCTTTGCCTTAGAAAATTTCTTTCACCCTTGCTTCTGATGGGCGCATTTGACAAGGGGTCAGGTAATTTTGTGCCTCAGAATATTTATCCATGCCTCTTCACAAGCTTGGGCACATTTTGATAAGGGTACTTCCAGTTCAAAACACTTAGAAACTTTTCACTTATCTCTCTTTTCCTTGGGCGCATATAGAGGGTGGTTCTGTTGTTTTACATGCCTTAAAAATTTTCTAGCTTTCTCCTCTGCTAGCAAGGGCACATTTGAGACCCCCTGCTTCCAGTTTTCATACTTAGACAAGTTTCATGTCTCCTCTACAAGCTTGGGCGCATTTGGGACCCTGTCCTGCCAGTTGCCATGACTTACACAAAATTTCTCACCTCCATCTTTGCTTGGGTGCATTCAAGGGGTGGTCGAGGAATTTTCTCTACCTTAGCAACTTTTCTCCATCCTCCTCCATGTTGGGCGCATTCTAGGGTGGCTGCTGCCAGTTTTCAAACTTAGAATATTTTCAGGCTTTCATACCTTGCTCGCCCTACTTACTATTTTTAGTAAATTTCCTGGTTTTCGTACTTCTGCAACTTCGTTTGTCTTGAAATTCACCTGACGTGATCCTCATGGGTCAACTGACCTGTTCACGCTGGTGCTTCGTGTTGACCTACTATTTATAGCCCTGTTCTGGAGGTGGCTTACTATAAATAGTAAGTACTCGGATTGCACTCAAATTTCACCAGTGGATAGCTTGAAGGATGTTGATCGCGATGGGATACATCGGTTTTCAAAGATTCTGGCATTTTACCCATCATTTTGAGTCCCGAAGCTGGAAGCCCTAATCTGACTTGCATGTGGCTCAAATGGCCTCCGTTTGACCCCGTTTCTATTGCATCTCGCTCTGTTCGTGATATTGAAGTGCTAGGGAGCTGTTGGAGTGAACCTGCTAAAAATAGTAAATCCCTAAAAACATGACCAACCACTTGTCGGATGTGTTTGCATGTCATACTGCTCAGGAGATCTCAGAAAACCTAGAAAAACCTAGAAAATTGGTCTGCATGTGAGCACCGGCTAAAAATAGTAAGTCCCTAAAAATGATCAACTTGCCTTGCATGTCACATCGTTGCGAAGCTCTCGAAAAACCCATAAAGGATATCCTGACATGCATTGAAAAATCAGACATGCAAACCCTAAAAATGGCTCTTAAAGTCAGGACTGCTGAAAGTCATCATCTCAACTTGCATGTTATATCATTGCGAAGGTCTTGAAAAACCCAGAAAGATTCTCAAAACATGCATTGAAAAAGCACACATGCAAACCCTAAAAATTGCTTCTGAAGCCCGGACTGCTAAAAATAGCAAGTAGTCATAATTTAGTGAAAATTTGCAAGCAGGTAGCTTAAAGTGTTCTAAGCACGATGCAGTAGTCATAATTTCAATTAGCCAACTCAAATTGACCTCAAATTAGCCCAAAGAGCAAAAACGCTAATTCACAGACCTAACCAAAATTTCAATTTAAGCTCAAAGACGGGCACATCTCCGGAAAGACAGACGGAACAAAGAGAGACAACAAGAAAACCGACCAAACCTAAAGCCAAAAGATCCAAACGGAGTAAAAATTAGGGGGTCCCCATTTTGAATGGGGTGATGTGTGAAAAGGTCACAACAGGTATGAAGGTCGTGTTGGGCAAGAGTTGGGTCCTTTTGAAGAAGGGGGGTTATTGTTTTCGAAGTGAGCGGAATTAGTTTCCCTCCCGTTATTATTACTAATCATATTTTGGATGAATTGGGTGGTTCTCTTATTCCTCTCATTTTGATTCATAAGGGCTTGGGTGGTTTGTTCCATGAAAGCTCTCGTCTCATTGCTCATCTGTTCACTCATTTTGTTTGTTGTAAGCGTTTTTCTTTCCCTCTGTAGAGCTCTTTGGGCTCTTTGGCTATTTTGCATCAACTACCCTTCACAGGATGGCAAGAAGGATACTTTGATACCACTTATAATGTCTATTGTTTAAATTTTCCCTAATTCCCTTAGGGTTAGGGTTTCTACCTTATCAATGACTTCCTTCTTGAGGATTGTAATAAGATCCTTGGCAAACTTGCATTCACAACCATGAAACCAAATTCCCAAACAAGCATATATCATTTGTTAGCATTAATCCATGGAAATCAGATTTATAGATTATCAACAATGCAACCTATCATAATCTACGAGGAGCGACATGGTGGGCCTGCTCGAAGCCATATACCAACCTAAGAGGTTGTATACCACAACTCTCCCTGTTGGTGACTTGTACCTGCTTTCCCCAACCATGCCTCATCCTCGGAAGACACTTATTCGCTTGTGGGAATTGGTGGGGCATCCTGAGCAATTTTGGTTGTTCCAACCCCTCCATGGCCCATCCTTTCCTTAAATGTACGAGTGGCTGTAAGTGGAATCTCTAGCTCTCACCACTCGCCCAGGCCTCTTCCCCCAAGTGGGTTTACAAGCAAATTCAAGCCATTACCATATATTAATACTTATGCGCAGATCTAGCTACAAAGATCATATCTTCTAAATATACATGGAAAGTAATATATATATATACTATTGCACGTATCCATATCTCAAGCATATACACATATGAATGCATAAAGATCTATGTAGTATGAATGCAGAACATCAACACAGATATATGGATCTAGACTATAATTTATAATATGATTCTTAAGTGTTACTAGCCATACAAAGGGACTAACTTGCTGCAAAACTATGTCGGCCTAACACTAGCCTAAACATCAGTAAGAAATACAGATATATATATATAATTTTCTTAAGAAAATCGATGGCAGAGATACACCTGAGGTGTGATGCTGCTTGTCTGGGTGTCGATCTCTTCTTTCTTTTGCTCTATCTCCTTCGATGATGCCTTTCCCTGCTGTATGTTCTTCCTTCATATACGCATGGTGGCTAAGGGACGCCTCTTTTCAAGATGTGCCTTCATCCAAAAGCCATGTCTATTGGCAAATGGTCTTCACTAATCATCGCTCAAGGAAATTAATTAATATTTATTATTCTCTAATATTATCTGTTGGCGTAACAACTAACACCTCTGGAGTAAAAGTTGTTATGAACAGCCTGTGTACACTACGCAATGAGTGCTCTTCAAATTAGGAGGGGAAGCTCCCTCGTTGTGCTTTGACAAAAATACTTGCAAAGGAAAATAAGCTAAACTATGTCCTGTCTTTTTGTTTCAGCTGTAGAGGCACAAGGCTTTCTTGAAAGAACCTATACGTTGCAGCTGTTTTCTCTCGGTTTTGCAGATCTACTAACTACAACTTAAATTTAATCTATCCAATCTCCTCGTGAAAACAGAGCAAGAGGAAACGGAGCAAGGTTTGACTATCTGACGATAAACGAGTTTAGATTCTCTACTTGAGGGCAAGGTGGCGCAACTATCATCTCAATCTAAACAAGCTTATTGGGCACAAACAGATTTAAGAATTTACTATGACAATCTTGTGAAACCCTATGTGGCATAACACTTGATCAAAATAGTAAAGACTTCACAAACAACTTTTATCATCACAATCTCACGAAACCCTATGTGGCATAACACTTGATCGTAAGATAAAAGTCTCACAAACAGATTTATCTAAACTATGGGAGGAATTTACCACGCCAATCTTATGAAACCCTATGTGCATAACACTCGATCAAAGTAGTAAAGACTTCACAAAACGATTTTATCATCACAATCTCGCGAAACCCTATGTGGCATAACGCTTAATTGAAATGATAAAAGATTCACAAAACAGATTTATCTAAACTATGGAAAGAATCCACCATTACAATCTCTTGAAACCCTATGTGGCATAACAATAAATCGTAATAGCGAAGACACATGAACAAATACCAAAAGAGCAATATTGAGGGCAAGGTAGGCGCAGCTATATTCCTCTCAAGCAAAAGTTATTTACAAATGAGCAAAGCTCTTATTTATATACATCAAGGTGTAGGGAACCCTAAAATCACCTTGAGTCATCTACAGTTCTTGTAGCATGCAAGATTTGCTGCCAAACCCTAATAAAGTAAACTATACAGTCAACTGGAAAACTACCATCAGTTAACCGAAACATCTAATCTAAAATGGACAATTGTGTGAGCATGCACGTCCTTATTGAAAGCAAGTTAACTGGAAGACTACCATCAGTTAACGATAAACCCTAAAAGAAACCCAAGTAAATAAAGCAAATCGCAGAATAGATATGCATGTGATGCCAACATCGAGTTAACTTGAAAGGGTAACACCAAGTTCAACTCGTGTGTAATGTCTATCTCAACTTGTCGTGATCTCGAGCAATCAATCCCTCAACGAGATTGTTAACCGTATTATCAGCTATGAGACTCTCATTAAATGCTATGTCGATGCGGTATCCTCACCACCGTCCGAGACCTACCTCAAGCATCAACAGCATACTCAGAACGAAATAAAATGGTATGAATGAGTGCCTGAGCTCTGATCAACGCGGTAAGCTCAACGTAGGCACCACCCTCAATCCGGTAACGGACGGTAAGCGGACACTAAAGTCCTACAAACCGAGTGCACTAGTGACGTGCTCTCTACTCTCACCAACTTGATGCTAAACTGTCCTCTATCTTTACCCTGAAAACCAATTGTGTCTTCCAAGAGTAGATAGCCTCTCTATCCTCTGCATCCATGACTGTATCATAAGCCACACTCAGGTGAGCAATCATAATCTCGTCCCGGGGTTTGTTAATTGCCATATCTCTTTCCTCATCCTGAAGACGAAGACGGAGCTCTCGTGCATTGTACCGCAACTAATATAACTCTGTAAGCATAGTACGGCCTCTAGCAACGAACTCCTCTTCCCATTCCTCCAAACGCTTGCCATATGCAACTAAGTGATTAAGTTGACTTTGCTCTGCTGGAGGCTCAAGCATCGGTGGGAGTGTATTAATGGCATCGGGTCTATGCACAAGGCTAGAAATATACTGACGAAGCTGTCTGATTTCAGCCTTGAGGGCTGCCTTATCCTCTCCGTCCTTTAGTATTCTATCCCTGGCACTCCGTGAGCAACTTGTAGAAGATCAACCTGAAGGGCGTGTGCGCACCAAGGTTAACTGGGACTTAATTCAGCCAAGTTCTTCCCCGTGGAGCACGGCGTCTCAACGACAATCTCTGTCAGGTTTCTCACGAACCATGTTCTAACCCTCTTGTCCGGTGCATCCTGTAAATGTCGCCAAATCAGAATGATTAAGAACATAAGATGGCTGCCTCCTCTTCCTTCCTAGCTG
Organism: Sequoia sempervirens; assembly: GCA_007258455.2. Taxonomy (NCBI): domain Eukaryota; kingdom Viridiplantae; phylum Streptophyta; class Pinopsida; order Cupressales; family Cupressaceae; genus Sequoia; species Sequoia sempervirens. Next base: position 24,980 of record VDFB02186570.1, read on the forward strand.
AGCTTCGATCCAAGATTGGTCTCGGCTAATGCTACTAGAAGGGTCTGCACTAGCGACAGGAGGTACTGATGAGAGGGAGTGTGTAGAAGACCACGCGAGTGGAGTCTAAATCCAATTCAATGTGAATTGGACCGGTGAAGGCTCCCGGTGTAGGAACCTGAGGTCAACTCGTGCATCATGGCTCGGAATCGGAACGCTCGGGATAGGTCGCGGGACAAGTGCCTTGCCCTTTGAATTATTTGGCGCTTGTACTTTCGGAGGGTTACCTCTTTTTTTGTTAGGTTTTGACGAAGAAGGTAGTGAAGATTCACCACTACGGCGCTCGCTCGGGAACACTTACCCTCCTTGTTTTCTTCAAGGTAAAGCATACCGCTCAATTCTACTTTCTCTTCAATATTCCTGCATCCTATCACTGCAACGTTATGTATCACTGCTTCAAAACCGAGGAAGAACGATAAACTCCCACATCTTCCGGGTTTGACCGGAGAGAGAGAAGGAGGTCGACCCCTCACAAGCTAAAGTCATCATCGCTAATTTGCCCAGAATCCTCCATAGAAGCTCAGAGCCAGCAAGGAGCTGTATAATGACCTGAAAGGTCATAGGCACGTGCTTCGACAAGATACTTAAGATGATATTTCTCAATTCTTGTCCTGCGATCTTACATCAATTGCCGACTTGCACCAATACATTCCAAACTGAAAAGGAAAGTTAAGTGATGGTCTGTGCCTGCGGCGTAGAAGACGATGAACATCATGCATCTGTCTAAGGAATTCCTGAAAAATGTCTTATCCGAAGGATAACGTGGAAGCATAGCCGGATTTCCTGTGAAGCCGTATACTGGATGTAGGTGTATGTTGGGAACTAATGTTCAATCTGCCCATCCATCCATCGCTGCCCTAGCAACGCCGAGATACAACGCAATTCCCGGTCCAAGTTTCTCACTGTAGTCAAAAGCCTCGTGAACACGCTTGAAATGATGTTCAGCTATGGTGAACTCAAGCTGATCATAATATTGATAAACTTTCTGAACACTGAGGATGCCCACGGTGTTTAATCCTCGGAACTGACCCTGATAAGCGATCAAGTACACGAGATATGAACACATGTGAAACTCATGGGCAACTAAGAAACCGGTGATCTGCCTGTGGAGAATGTCACTGATGAAGGATGCCCAGTCATAATGCTCCCCGCAAATGATGCTAATTAATAATCTAATACATCCAAGGCTGAAAACATTTGTATGTTCTTGAAGACATTCAGAGGTATTAGAACGTATACTATCCTTGTATTCTCCGCGACCCACATTGTTTAAACTGTTTTGTTTGTTTAACCATCTTTCGCCATCTTCTTTCCTCGACTTGTCCATACGATCAAATGCCCAAGACATCGCTCCATAGAAACAACTAGGTTGTTCTCGTCTGAGGAATGCCAAAACTCCTTTCGATGTCCAAAGGTTTGAGATCAAAATGACCTCAACTCGACACTAGGTAGTAGAATTGTAATGCTTAATGCAATCCATCACCAATTCAATACATTGAACGAGATAGGTAAGCGCCTCTAGTAAACCAGACTACCAATATTATGAATGATTGAACTTCTGGATCTTGACTGGTCTAGCACCGCTTCGCAATACTTTTGAAGGTCTTCTCAACCAACTCAGAAATCATGAGTAAGGATGGATCCTATATTCGAGCTGAGAAACTGGATTCTAAAAAATTCTTGATAGAACTCTGACTATGACAAGATTTCGAAAGCTAAAAATAGCCTGCGAGAGTTAAAAATAGCCTTTCAAGAATTATTTTCAGCGAAAATCCAGATATGGGTTTTGTCCGAAAATATTCTAAGACAACCCGTATGTCGATTTGTGAAAATTCAACTCTACTGATTGGCCAAAGATTTTTCACTTAAGAAAATTAGTAACTCAAGAACGAACGTTCTAAAGTTAAAAATTCGTGAAAAATCAAACGCACAATTTCAACTCAAGGAAATTATATGAAAATAATCCAAATACTGAGACTTGTAGAATTCGCCAATTTCAGGAACATGCAATTTGTATTTTATGAGAAATCTGTGATTTAAAGGATGAAAAAGACGTTTTTATTATGCCTTCTTCTGTGAAAATCGCCCAAGATTTCTTCAGATAACTGATATTTGTGAACTTGAATCTGCAAAAAGATATGTTAGGAAAAATCGCCTCTGTGAATTGATGTAGATTTTGCCTTGAACTGGAAGAATCCGCCTTGTTTTAAAAACCACGAACTTTCCTCTCTTGAAATTTGAGCCTTTGAATATGAATGAAATTTGAATTTCCTTTGAAGAAAATACGAATTTATATAATGAATTTGAGGATTCGCCTTTTGAGTATAAAATTCGCCCTTGAATATGAAATCCGCCTTTGAATCTCTGGAGAACTTGCAAATTTTATTGGTTTAAGGAAAACGCCTTTGAGGAATTTGCGAATTGTTTTGGATGAATTTGCTTTGAAGATATGCGCCTTCTCTTCTGAAGAAATACGAATTTATCTTTGAAGTTTGCTTTGAAATTAATAAACTTCGATTTCCCTTTGAAAAATATAAACTTTGCTTTTGAAAAATACGAATTCCACTCAAGATTGGATTTGCTCTTAATGAAATCGAATTTCCTTTGAAAGCTTGTGAATAACAATGAAGATTGCGCCATGTTAAATAAGAAGAAATTCGCACCAATTTGATAACTGCAAGAACTCAAAACCCTAACAAGAATAGAAGTCCTCTAATTGGCTGCCTTTCAGTTCCACTGCCACTGACTGGAAGTTCAAATTTGAAAATAATAATAAAATATTTATTATCATGCAAAAGCGCCAAAAATAGAAAATCGCCATCTTATGCAAAATTTGCAAATATTTTGAACTTCAGTTGACAATTTTGTTGAAGCTCTGAGATTCATCGTCAGACTTCAACGATTCCGAAAAGTCATCTCTTGAGCATATAGGCGTCCATTTGCTCAAGATACTTCACTTTTTATTAACTCCCTATTTTATAGCTGATACTACGACTGGCCAACTTTGACACTGATTTCCAGATGACCGGGTGATGCTGAGACTCTGAAGAATTCATCGGAAAGCCTACTAAACAAGGAAGAAATAGACACTACTGCAAAATCCATCGTTTAACCCCTTGAAAAATTAGGCATTAAATTGCTTTTACGGGTTCCAGACTTAGCCACTTCTCAAACTTCTGACGCCTTGCCAACGGCCCTGCTGACATCACTTTATTCTGCATCCAACGAATTGAAAGCTGTGTTTAAGGGCCTCAAAAGTAAAAGCGCCCCTGGCTCTTGGTTGCATGGTGTCATTTTGACGAAATTAACTTTCATCCAAGCATCCTACTTTGATATGGAATGACCCGATTCGGCACTATCTGTTTTAACTATCTCAAGGGCCCACAAGAGAAGTCTAAGTAATGAAGCAAGAAAACTACAAACTTATTTTATTTAAAATTGGTGACTATATAACTTGCGATACACACTAAAGACCTCGACGCACGCCAATCCCGGCTTCTACAATAGTCGAAGACTTCAACACTAATGACAGTCAAAGGCTAGTACACTAAAAATTGCTTGTTGTTTCGCCCGTGAAATTACGTGCTTGGTAGAATCTACGACCACCTGGAACGTCGGATTGACAAGCAGAATGGTGCATCGCGAAGCTAGGCTAGAGTATTACTGATGTTAGGAAGACTCTAAATTTCGCCATCAGGGTCCTGCTGGGCTGTACTTGCACTGGGAATAAACGGAGAAGCTCAGAAACGTGAAAACTCCATTTTAAGCTGATCTTTGGATGACTGCCACCGGAATTCTGAAACTCGGATGACTACGTTTGATATCTCATCGGATAAGCAGACTAGTTGAGAACAGATTGACTGTATCCGTCTTTGAAAATACCAAGATTTACCCCCTCTTCAAGATGGGCGCCCTCAGGCTAGAGGCGCGCTTTTGCCTGAAAAGAGCAAATTTCTCACATTTGGAAATTTAGGAATTTCAACTTCCGTCGTTATTTGCCGGAGCTGTGGGTCTCGAAAAACTTTGCTGGATAGCTCGACGGATAGCCAGACTAATTCTGAAGAGATTGACTGGATTCTTGAACATTTTAAACAAGATCTTGACCTTCATCAAGCTGGGCGCCCTTGGGCTATACTTGCACTTTCTGACTTTTCCTTTGAAAAATCTTCATAAATTGATCATTGAAAACTCCGTTTCGATCACTGAAACGACCGTGTGCAATGTGAAACGCCGTCGTGAGATGCTCCTCCATCGTGAAAAGCTATTCTGAGTCTCTGCTTCAGGCTCTGTTCAATAAAACTGACTTTGACTAACAAACTATTGACAAAAACTCCATGCTTGATATTGCCCAAAACTGTGTTTTACAACATTTTAACAAGATTTAGACTTTTAAATACAAAATGCCTTGATGAAGCAAAAAATTTGGTTTGGGTACAACATTATCACTGGTACTTCTCTACTTATTGATGCATCTTCTTGAATGCCTTTGATTCCTTTGTGCCTTTGATCCTCTTATGCAAGTGATCACTTCATGATCGCTCGCAAGGACATGACATCATAACGTTATAAAAAGAAATGTTGGACAAAAGAAACCAAGAGTTGACAAAGCGGGGAGATAGAGAAGAACATGAAAGGAGAGGAGAAGAAGAAAATAAGAGGTAAAGAGATGGGAATATATGACAATTTGCTCATGGTTTTTCTATGCAAAAGATCTCAGAAAAAAAAACAATAAAGGTGTGCAATCACTATTAAAGGTCTTCTCAACTTGACCTTATTGCTTCATTTGCTAACGGTTTGTCTATGCAAAAGATCTCAGAAAAATAAATACAATAAAGGTGTGCAATCACTATTTAAGGTCTTCTCAACTTGACCTTATTGCTTTAGTAATAATAATGAAGATGAAAATGTAGAAAAGAAAATTTTCACTGTAGATTCTTATTATTTTGTATCATTATTGTTGTCAGTTTCAAGAGGGAACCAAGTATGGGTGGCAGCCAGTGAGACTGAGCTGAAGAGATGAGATTTGTGCAAGGCCACACGGGGACGCATCCCCGACCCTTTTGCCCCCCGTACCCATACTGGGGACGTCTCGGGGACGGGGACGCCTAGGGGACGACTAGCAGCCGTCCCCAAAAAGTCCCCTTTTTTTCAAAACATCCCCGATTGGCTGGGACGTCTTGGGGACGGAAAGGGGACGACCCGCTATCCCGGGGACAGCCAGCTGTCCCCTTTTTTCTAGCAAGTTTTTACAAAGAAGAAAAACTTTCAAATCAAAAATGCTTATTTTTTTATTTTTTCTAAGTGGCCCCCACACCCTCCCAAGCCTAAAATGAAACATAAAACTTGCTTTCAAAGCCATTTGAGTTAATTTTTAAATTCCAAAAAAAATTGCAGCTAAGAGGCAAGTGAGCAAGAGAAAAATTGGTAGTGATTCAGACTCTGAGTCTGATTTTGATGCAATGCTGGCAAATGTCAAGTAGAGGCAGCCATCATACTTTTTATTACTATGGTTTGGACATTTGTGACTGTGATTTTGACATTTGTAGTGCAAACTTGTAGCCTTTGGGCATTTTATTTTTAAAAAGTTATATCATATGCACATTAATTGTTTGACATGAATTATGGAAGCAATTAAGTAGTTGTAGTATTAATTTGTTCGACTCTAAAATGTATATGTCAATATGATTGGTGATTACATTTGCACCTTTATCAATGTGTTCATTGTTATGATTATCATTAGTCATATGAATATCTGAAATTTCCCTATATTTTTAATATATATATATATATATATAGCCATTCCCCCGTCCCCAAAAATTCCCTAAAAAAATGCCGTCCCCAAAACAAGTCCCGCCATTCCACCGTCCCCCCGTACCGGAAACTTGGTGGAACATAGGATATTTGTCCTCTCCCTGGGGAGTGATCTTAACAGGAATATTCAATTAAACTGTCTACTTTTTAAGGCCGGCATTTTGGGAATTTTGTTGTATGGCCTTCTTCATGGAAATCTTGTTTTGATTGAAAGCAGATATCTCAGTTATATGGATACACTTTGGTTATAAAGATGTAACATTTCTACCAGATTTTGACCATGTTAACTGTTCTAAAGCCTAACATTTTTATAGCTGATACATGTTCCTATGACACTGCCCTTCATGCACTTGTCCTCATCCACGTGATTTTTGGGTAAGCTTTGATATAAATTTTCTGTATATGTCTTCTTCATCTTATGAAAGCAAAAGGACTTAGCTCAAATACTTAGCCTTCCAAGTTGCATTATATCACCTATTGTGAATTCCAACCGACTCAAGATTAAAGTTCAAAAGTCTCCATATGATTTTCATATTTGCAATATTTGTCCACCTTGACCAATCACTATGGCAGATTGGCTGTGCTTCCCCATCAATAGCACCAGGTAGGTCAGGGCCTTTTTTAACAAAATGACTCTTGTAGGTATCCAATGTAGATGTATCCTAAAAATAACTGCTGTGGGTGCAAAAATAATGTACCATATATAGGCTTTTCCAACAACATATGGCACTTGCATACCCATCTTCCACAACATGAATTAAAAAAAGAATTTGACATACTCATAATGATTCTCATCCTAGGTTTGTATATAAAGGTTCAATGCAAACCCAAAGTTTACTGTATGGTTACAACAGACCTTTCAAGACATTAGCTAAAATGCAAGTCTCAGGAAAAAGCATTAAGCCACTGAAGATAAACTAAATGTTTGCTATTGTCATGCAATAAACACAGCTCACAGCTGCTAGTTTCACACAAACTAATGTTGAACACTTAGAGTAGGTGGCTAATGTCCTCAGAATTGTATATATATACTGACATGTTTAACCCCCATTTTTGTACATTTTCAGTTTACAAGCAACCTGAGTGGAGCCTAAAGACGCTCACCCTAAATGCTCAACCTAACCAAGCAGATCAATGAAATTCCAGCAATCTTTGAAATTTTAAAATAACTGCACAAATGTACATCGCAAGAACCTTTCAATCCTAGTATTAGATGTAACACATTTGATTTTTTAAGCTTTCTGCTAATAATTAAAGATATTCCCAAAGATTTGGCCACGGAGAATAAACCTGCATGCATATCTCAGTTGCTCCCCTCTCCCAGGCTTCAATTGTTCTTCTGGATATTTCCTCTAAGGACAACCTGCAATTAATAAACAGAAGAAAATAAACTATTTATATATATAAGAATGCTCATTTTACATCAACCACACACTTCATATGTAAGGCAACAGAAAACAACTAAATGTGATTCTGAGCAACAAGATATACTATCAAACATATCATGCAAGCGATTCCCAAGAAAATGACAATGACTCTGGAATAGCATCACATGATGACAATACAAACAAAGGTTCACATCTCTCTCCTATAGGAAAAGCAGACAGCCATGAATGGATTCACCATTTCAAGCCAAGAATCTAGCACTACACAATTACTAGTCAAAAGACATTGACCAAACAGATACAAAAAGCATGTGACCTAAGCTATTATATTTTGGTACTATCTCACCTCTCAAAAGATATTCCAAAATTACACAATCTAGCAGCCCCATCTTTCACAAGAAGAACAAACAGATTTGTCTTTGTTGATTGCAAAGTCAGAAAATTCACAGAAATTTATCTCTCCAAGCTAGGTATTTGATGTCTAATTCAACAATTAATATATTACTTAATTATAAGGTGACAATGCCTTACTATATAGTTGAACCTAATTCTTTCTTTTTATAGGTTAAGTTTTGAATAGTGACTAAACTTTTAGATAAATAATTCCCTATGTTTTGTTGGCTCCCAAAACCGCTGCTCCACAGTCCTAGAACTCTTCTTACCTTCAAGGCCAAGGATTTGTCATCAAGAAGGTAAAACAAGGGTTTATCACAGATTGAAGAGGTTTAAAGGCCAATTGAAGAGGTTGGATAGTCTTTCCTACACTTTGGGCTCAACTAAACTTGGGAGGTTATTCCCAAAGGTATCCTAAATAGGGTATAAACAAATTAAAATGTGGTATGATTGCAAAAATCAGCAGCTATACCCAATGTGCACTTGACCCCTACATTTGTCACTACAGAAAGACAAACTGTAATGTCCCCTTCTAGTTAGACATTCACACATCAGCATGATTAGCCTATCAGTGGCCCTCGTAGGCTAATAGGAGTGGTTAGAGGGTCTTTGTGGTAGTTACCTAGTTTGCAGTTGGCTCCTTCTCCTGGATTCAATGGTTTAATGGGGGTTTCCTATGTTCTTTTGAATGTTGGAAAACATAATGTGTTATTAGGATGTTGGAAAACATAACGTGTTATCAGGATGTTTGAAAACATAATGTTTTGCCAACATATTTACACTTTATGAATTATAAAGTTATATTTTAATATTATTATAAAGTGCAAATAAAATAAAATAATGATTATTTAGAAGCTTCTAGAGGGGGTTGACCTCAAGAGGAGAAAAGTATATTAAGAGGGGTTGGGCTTGCTTCTAATCATCCAGGACATTTGACACTTGACTTTGATATGCTTGTTATGGAGGAGCCTTGGGATTTTGCAGACTACATTGGAGGTTTTTGGGAACAATTAATCCCATTGATTTGCATAATTGAGGTAATGAAACTATCTGCTGAAGGGTTGCAGCTGTTGGAGAAGATATTTGAGTCTTCTCACCATTACAAAATTTGTGGCCAAAGGCCAATTTTGGTGGAGATCGATTGAGCTTTGGGATTGAAGATTATTTTTCAATTTGGAGACTTCATCTATTTGTCCTTCCAAGGACGATTTTTCTGTTTAAATATTCTGATGTATATTTCAGTCATCATGGCAACATGTAGAGACCCACAATTTTTGAAATATTCCGAGCCAATTTTTTTTGTTTTTTCAAATTACAAATTACAAACCAATGCACCCGTTAAGGTTAGCAGCTAAACCAAAACGATGCTGAAGCAACTCTAACCAGAATGTACACCAGGATCCCGATGTGGGCAAGGTGTGAGCATTGGTCAGAGGATCTTAATCAAAATGCTTATGCAAGAACTCTAACCAAGATGCGCCGGCAAGCGACGAGCATGTGGTCAGAGGATCCCTGAAATCTAATGTACTGAAGCACACTCGACACCAAGTATGTGCTACTCAATCCAATACGGAAATGAGGCGACCATATGGTGGAGATAACAGAAATTACAATGATTGAAAGAAATAACTATAATACTGAAAGTACTCGACACCCAGAATGTGCTTTCTAACCCGGAGTGGGAAAGGAGCTACCATAGGGCGGAGATGTAAAGCATTACAAAGCAATTACAGAAGGTAAGAATGAGTATTACAAATCATGATAAAGCAATATTAAAGAACTGCTGTCAGTACTACTGCCAGCTTACAATAGATATTATTGCCTGCAATATCAAGATATTAGATGCTCTTTCAAAATGGTGCACTCAACAAGAAATCTTCCGCAGAGCCTTCAAGGAAACCTCAACACCAATCCCATAAGGAAGATGCAGATTTCTCAAGACTGTTATGAAAGATCTGCACTTTTCAACATATAACCAGCAACATAGAAATTCATTGAATAGCTCGTAACTCACTCCTTTCTTACTCAAATGACCTAAACTCGAATGCAAAACACAACTAGTATGAAGGCGCCTATGATGAAAGCAAGAAACCAACTTAAAATGCCAACATTTATTTATGCACGAATCCCAAGGAGATACAGAATTGTACGGCCCAGCAAGAGGGGCGATTTTCTTTTAAAAATCACAGCCTTCACATTAAATTCTATAACTTTGTGAATAGGGTCGCCCCTTACAAACAGAGAGAATAACACACTACCCAGAAGCAATATTTTTGTATTTTTTGAGTTACGAACAAAAACACAATCTGCTGTAGCTAATAAATGCAATAACGGGGAACCCTCTAATATGCAAAACTGAACTAACAAAGCACAAGCTGAATACAATGCTCAAAACCAAATGCAAAACTCACAAATTACGCTATCTCATCACTAGTTGTTGTGTTGCAAACAAGAAGCAATGCCCGAGCTAGGAGGCCTTCATTCCTCGAAGCAATCCAATACCATTCCGGCAAAGTAACAATACTGTAGCCCAAAGATCCTCAAATGAGAACCCAAGGCTTCCTTTTATAACTTTCCGTTGACCTTCTCGAAACCCTAACCTTCTTTTAAGAGTCAAACCCTAATCCTTCAGCAAATGGTGTCCTTTTCTTCAAGCTGCAATTTTGACTTTTTAATTATTAATTTATTCCTTCCTTGAAGTTGGCGTCCAACTTATGCTTGGAATAAATCTTTAATTAATTCTTTAAATGAGGCGCCCACCATAAAGAACACCTTTTTAAAACAACTTAAAGTGAAGTTGCTAGGCCAAGGGGGTCAATGTTAAATTATAACATTAAAACATGACTTCTTTAAAATAACTCAACTTATCACCTCAAACTACATCCCGAGGCCAGAGTCTGAATACGCCAATTGAGTCAGCTGAAGAGGAAAGTCAACTGTGCCTGAAACCAACCGGTTTACTGCCAGAAATAGAATTTACTAAAAATAGTAAATTCCTAAAGATGCTCAGAATGCCAAGAAGAACATACCACTGCGAAGCTCTCTGAAAACCCAGAAAGAATCCGCCATTGAAACAACCAACCTCGAGCAAGAGCATCCTTCAAAATAGGAAACCCTAATTTTATCTTCCGACTAGCCTACGGGTCTCCGGAATAGGCCAACGGTCACTGGAACGATCAGGCTCGAGAAGGGGACATTACAATTTTGCTTGTAGCTTGCATATTTGGCAACAATTTCATAGTAGACTTGGAGCGCACTATTTTATGGGACTTGGCAATGAGTTTTGATGCATCTCGAAGAAGGTTTGAAGCTGCTACAAATTTATATCAGAAGTTGCAAATCAGAACAGGGGCGGCAGTCTTGAAGGGTCGATTTCATCACATCTTAGTGGATATTCATTGTCTCATCAGCTGCTCTTTATCTCAGCTTCATCAGCACAATTACTCCAGGTTCCTTAATATTTTTGCATATACAAATTCATCATATTAGTTGCTACTTCCTTGCACCTGTAGGTGCATGTTCTTATCAGCATTGTCATGCCAAGAGTCTTGGCCTTTCAATATCAGCATTGTATTAGACAATATATCTCAATAAAGGAGTTATAAGATGCAGGTCATATATTTGTTGTAATGAGCATGCTTATATCTTTCATGATCAGCATATTAGTGTGCATGCCAAGTGTTTGACAAAATGTCAATTGGCTGTAGATGCACTTTCCTCATGTAGTATTCATATATTTGCATTTGAAAATCCAAAAAGAGAATTGCATTGCATTTAGTTCTTTGCTTAGACATCATAAAAGTCCTTTGAAAGCATTTAAATCATATTTCACATCATTTCAAGCAAACAACAACAAACTGAAAACCAAAACAGCAAGTGAAGACTTTGCATGCCAACTGTTTGACAAGATTTCAAAGGCAGCAAATTGAGGTGTTTGAGTCAGATTGGGTTAGGCTCATGTAATGCCCCCATTCTTTCGCGAGCATCAGTCATTGGATTAGCCTATTATGTCGATCCTCGTAGGCTAGTGGTTCTGGATAGAGGGTCACTTGAACGGGCACTTGGTCGGTAAAATGCAATGTTGGTATCCGGAGTATGGTGACGAGGTGAATTTGTGCGTTTGGCATGTTTTTGGAGCTTAAGATATTGATCATCACCATTTATTTCACTTACTCAGGCTTGGGGACCATGTGTCTATTTGTTAAAGGGGTCACTTTATATTTTGCAGTTACTATTCACTGATAAAGTGAAAAAAGAAATAACTTAAGTGAATAGTGTTTTTTTTAATGAATAGTGCTTCAAAGTGAAATTATAAAGGGAGAAGAGAAAGTTCGACCTCTTCATGCTTGATGATATTTGTTGAATGAAACTTGGGAGTTGGAGATTGTGGAAGAGAGAAACTAGGGTTTCTTAATTTCAACAGTGGGTAAGCCTGGTTTGGGCTTGTAGTTAGGATTTTATGCATTTTGAGAGTGTGAAAGACCACTTTAAAGTGCAGGTCTGAGTTTTGTTGATTCGTGGGAACCATATTTTGTTGATTCCAAGTGTTAGAAGTCATCCATGTGAAGGGAGATTGCTGCTGGAGGTTCCTTTTGCATTTTGGAGGACGTGGCTCGTGTTTTTTAGTGTTTGTTGAAGCTGATCATTCATCTACAGCCAGCCGCTTGAAGTAAGGGTTTCAACTTCTTCAAATAAGAAAAACGCCTTCTCTTAGTTGCTGCTATCTTGTCTAAAGGGGGCGCCCTTGGTATTGGAAACATTTTCTTCAATCATTTGGCGGGAGAAAGTTGTAAGTAAATTTTTATGTGTATTATGGTGGCCGCAGGTACTGTAGCAAGCACTGTTCACAGTGCATTTTGGCTGCAAGTTTGTCATTAGTTGTAAATGGTGTCTCTTTTCGAAATGTATGGAAGTTATGCAATGTAAGCACTCTATCATGTAATGAAGAAAGCCTTTAGCAATCTTATTGAGTCTCTTCTCAGTTTATTTTTGAAGTTTAGTTTAATTTGAGTTCTTATATGCATATGGTTGTAAGGAAATTATTGAATCATTGGCATAAAACCACAAAAACACAAAAAAACAAGAAACATCAGATTACACACCAAAACATCAGACCTTTAAACGAGCAAAAATCAAATCAGCAGTGAGCACGGTACATCACAGCTCATTACACAAACCAATTGCATAAGACCTCTTATAAAGCTGATAAGACACCTTGCAGATGTACCTGTAGATAATAGCAAGGTGTCTAGGAGTATCCCTCATGGAGTGCCACCAGAGAGGGGAATAGAGTATGTCATAGAGCTGGAGGAAGGTGCCAAACCTATAATTACTACGCCATATAGACATCCTAAGAGACACAAGGACGAAATAGAGAAAGCAATGAAGGAATTACTAGAGATGGGGCACATTAGACCCAACAAAAGTCCATTTGCATCAGCAGTAGTATTAGTAAAGAAAAAAGATGGGACAATGCAGATGTGTATTGATTATAGAGCATTGACCAAAAAGACAATAAAAAGCAGGTATTATATTATGCAGATTGATGAGTTCATTAATGAGCTACATGGGGCTTGTTACTTTTTCAAAATAGATTTGAGGTCAAGATACCATCTGATTCGAATGAGGAAAGAAGATATAGAGAAGACAACTTTCAGATACCACTTTGAACATTTTGAGTTCTTAGTGATGCCTTTCAGATTGATGAATTCACCATTCACCTTCCAAAGTTGTAGGAATTAGGTGTTCAGAAAACAATTGAGGAAATTTGTTTTAATATTCTTTGATGACATCCTAATATTCAATAAAACTTGGGAGGAGCATATGAGGCATCTCGAGGAGATTTTGAGCATATTGGAGAGTGAGTCCTTGTACGCTAAGGAGTCCAAATGCAATTTTGCCATGACAGAACTTCTCTATCGTGGGCACATTATTAGCACAAAAGGAGTGAGAGTTGATCATGAGAAGATCAAGGCTATTGTTGAATGGCCTACTCCTACAAATCTCACTCAACTTAAGGGATTCTTTGGTCTGTGTGGCTTTTACAGAGATTTGTTAAGGGTTTTTCATAGACTGCAACTTCAGTATAATCGCTGCATACTTTTATTGTAGTAATCGCTGCCTCCTTTTTTGTTGTGTCTAATTCAATTTTTGTCTTATTCTCTATTTTTTTTTTCTGCTTTTGTCTTATGTGCTGCACAGGAAACCTTTTTGATCGCTGCCTTATATTATATGTGATTAATTTATTTTAATCTTCTTTTGCCAATCATTGCCTCAACAGTTTCTTATCTTCTAATCGCTCTTTTGTCTAATTCATTTTGTTTTATCTCTATTTTGTCTCTTATGCTTCACTTTATTTATTCTTTTTATTTTTTGCCATCGTTGCTTTTTGGATTATAGTTGCTGCTTTTTGATGTTTTGTCTTTAGTGACAAGTCACTTTACTTTTCTTAAATCGTATCGCCTCCTATATTTTGAATAAGACAATTTTGTCTTTATTAACAAATCAGCAACTCTTGTCTTATTTGCTTTTGTCTTATATAGCTGCATATTGTATATTGAATTGCTGCTTTGCACAATATAATCTCTGCTTTTCATAGTGTGCTCTTCATGCCTTCCGTTGCTTTGTATTGAGCATATCTATGACATCATCAAAATGTCTAGCAAAAACCTTGTGAGCATGAACTTCATCAAGTGAGTAGGCCCTTCCAAACTTGGACAGATAATTTCTCTCCTCTGACATTAATAACAATATTTGGTGTTCATGACATCTTTGTTGACACTAATGGCAATAAGCTTACCAACAGTATTCAATACACCTTTGACATCAATGACAACCTTTCCAACAGATAAATGCACTCATACAGAGAGCTAATTTAATTTAACTTTAAAGCAGGATATTGAATTAGGCAATGTCTGGGATTCATAGAAAAGAGGAACAAAGATCATTCCACACACTTGGAGACTTTAATTCCAAACTTTCATGCTAACCTAAATTTGTAGCAGTACTTAAATAGTAATTTTGTTGAGGTTGGAGATCAGATCTTGGAAAGCGAAAGGTGGGTTTTTCAATCTCATTTTCAATAATTTCATTCTACTCTGCATTTGGACAACTGAATGATGGCATAGCATTCCCATGGTGAAAACTTGAACATTTCAAGGTAGAACTGCTGCTGAATCTTTTTTCCCTTTTCATTCATTCATATTTGATTTACTTGATCTCTCTCTCTCTCTTTTTCATGGCATCTGTCATATTTTATTAATTTCTTTTATTTAATCTATTTTTTGTGTTTTCTGCATTGATTTGATATGCAAATCCCTTTTTCTATTATACTCTATTTCTGTTTTGTCTCTGGTCATGATCTGTAGTGAGCTTTTTGTAAAGCAAATAAAATTCTGTTTGCTACCCAGATGACTGAGAAAATAAGGGTTTAGTAGGGCCTCAAAACTTCAAATCTGCAACGTCAAATTCTAGGGCATACTTGCAGAGGTGGGAAATGCGATGAGAAGCATGTTTCCATCTGATGTCTGGAAACCTGATCTTGGCCTCTATCTGCACAATCCTAAGCCCTATTGATACCAACTGAAGGGGCAAACAGGCATTACCAACTTTCTCTCTAGACAAGGGAACACGTACTCCCCCTCATTCACATCTTTACACTACAAGAACAAAATAGTGTTACTAATTATCTTTCTACATCTGGAGGATCATCAGAAATAGATGTTAGATGAGGATAGATAGTAACCCGCTTTCTCCTACATTTGTTCAAACAAGCCCTCTCAACCTTGGCCATTCTCCTAAGGGCGTCTTTAGCTTCTTCAAGGGTGCTTGCTTATTGGTTGATTAGAATAGTGTCCATTCTTCTACTATAGACTCTAATGCAGACGAGGGTCTTGATCTCCATCAATTCCTTCTGCTTGACTATATCAAGGGTTTCTTTTGTCAAGGACCATCCTTTATACTATTCTGTTTATCATATAGCTGTGCTCATAGCATGTAAAATAGCACATATGACTTTAAGCTTTGAATTAACCACTCTTTTAGTTCTTTCTTTGAAAGTTTTCATTTCATTAGTATTTTTTGGTTGATTATTTTACGAGTTCTAGTTGCTATTGTAACCTGCTCTAATTTTATGTTACATTAACCTACCTCAGTCATGCATTGATGCAGATACAATTATTTTCTTCATAAGAATAAATTTCTATGTAAAATGAATAAAGTCAGCATTAGAAATAATAGCTCAAAAAAGACCCTTTTCACTAGAAACTATGAATCTTGCAGTACATCAAGGAAGTTTTTATCCTTAAAAATTAAAAAAAAAATGAAGAAATGAAAGAAAAGTTGTCATAAAGAGTACACAAACTAAACATAATCACCAAAAAAACAATTAAAATGCAATATTATTCAGTGTAATCACTTGCAATATCACTTTAGCCCTAAGATCAATACCGAGATTTGGAAAAGTATCATACAGTTGTATTAATTTGCTAAAGATGATATGCTATATCGAAAAGATATATGCTTCATCAATTTGAATCATAAACCATTATGCTTAACATGGAAATGTAAGTATAGGACAAGTATTGAGAACTCACTGGTATGGTTTTCCACGTAAGTTGTCACTTGATTGGCCCTTGCTGCACATAAATTTCACAGTAAGCATGCTATAGTTAAACATTTAACTGGTGAACAATGTTGTTAGATATAAAAAACAATACTACATATGCTTAAATATACAACTCATCATGAAACTTACAAGAATACATAAAGGCAACTTATATGCAGGATTTAAAAGCTAACATTTCCAATAGAGGAACCAAAATGGATGACATCAAAATTCACATCTGCAACATACCTTACTATCAGGTGTTATCAACCACTAGGACCTCAAATACAGTTGCATAAGGCTAAGGAACTAGCTTTTCAAAAAAATATTGTTTTATTTTTCCATGTTTATAAAAACTGATGATGAGTGAACTATAGACTTTTAGCACTCCGACTGAGTTTGCAATGAACATTCAAGGGACCAATAATCAGTTTAAAACCTTAACAATTGCAACCTCAACGTGTATTGGTTTACAAAAAAATGTACCCTACATATTCAGATAGTTATGTTGGCCACCTTCTTTGCACTTTTATTTCAATTTTCTTATCTTATTTTTGACAATCAGACTATCACCAAGATACATATCAATATACTCATTTCCCATTGTCTGAGCACAAGAGATTTGAGATAAGAGTAAAACTTACTTTGAGAATATTTGATTTTATAAATGAATCATAACACTGTGTAATTCCCTCACCCATTTAGTGGTATAAGAGAAGAAGAAGTATTATTCTCAATGGAATTCAGAAAGAAAGAATGTGTTCATGAAAGACCAGAGTAGGTTTTGTCAATGTAACTCAATCACCTAGTATTTACAGTAACAAATCAGAAGAGTTAAAAAGGAACTCTGAACAACATAAAACATAAATATCTAAAATCAAAACTAAAAGCAATAGATCCTCACAGGAGGGTGGTAGACACAAATGAGTAAAACCTAGACAAACCACAATATACAAAGCCATGTAATACAAAAAAATATTGAAAACGTCCCTTGCCAGAAGGAGGTGTTCATTGAAACAATATAAGGCCCAACAGAACAAGCCTCTAGTCTGCATATACAGCATGCAAGTAAGATCAGCCAATAACGTTTCACTCTATTTTACTTCTTCTGAACTTGGAAGAGATCAGTATCAACCACTATGCCATCTGGGAATGATGTGTAGAAAAGAATTTCAATTAGCACTGTTGATAAATAGGACACAATATTGTAAGAGTAAACAAACAGTTCGTGATATTAAACGAGGATATGACAACATGAGCAATTATTAAAAGACAATTATGAGAATTAGATACGGCACTGGTTTCTGGCATAATCCCAGTATAACAAAGATCGCATTCTTTTACAGCTGGTACGAGATATATATACAGAAGATTTTGAAGGAATAAAAATTTGTATATTCCTCAAAGAAACAAGAAAGAAACATCTACCCAGTTTTGAAAATCGAAATAGAGAGCTGCAACATGGCTGCATTAACATTAAAAAATATCAAAGATGAGCATAGCATGAAAGAAATTTAAAGATGAGCATACTTAAATTTATAAATTTCTTTTCCATGAAGCACATTACACCTCTAAATTTTGGGTTTCTGAGCTTGCATGCTTAGGACCAGGAAAGATATCCAATTTCGGGCTTCAGTTTGCAGTGGTTCGATACAAAGGATAATTTGCCCTATTGTATTTTGCCATTTTGCTGAATTAAATCCATCTAGAGCTCAATTTTTAAGCTTATGAATATTGGAATTTTGAAAGCAAGGAAATTAGGCCTCTAATTTTAAATCAAGGGTTCAGAAATTTGGTACCAGCCATTCAACCTCAATTTTCAAGTTTTACTGTTCTGACATTTGAAACCAGCTAGGCCTAAAATTTCATTTTTCAAGAACTTGAAAACAAATGACAGTAAGCCTCCATCTCGCACTTCGTATTTTTGGGATATTGACACCAAAGAAAAGCCTCCTATCTCAGGATATATGGCTGTACTGTTACAACGTATCAAGGATGTATACAAAACTATTGTTAATTTAATTATTTACAATAACAGTCCACTTCACTTCCAAACAATTGCACAGTTCCTCAAACTTGAAGACATTGTAATCACATGACATGCAGCATGTTGTACCCAAATAAAAATTTTGCTTCAATGAGGCATTTTGATTAAAATGGTTTAAATCTTGTACAATTGTCGTCAAAAGTCAGTTTTAGGTCAAATCAAGCATGGGCTTTTTGTGGATTTACTGTCCGGAAGATACTGAAAAATTTTGAAAATTAGGGTTTCTAGGCCCCTATTTTTAGGAAAAACCCTAAAAATAGGATCTTTCCAGAATTGACTGAAATTAATTTTGATTGGCTTATTTCACTTCACGATCACAAAGGCGAAGTCAGAATCAAGAAAAAGTCAGTTTAAGTCTAGTGGGTCTATTTCACTTTTTCAGGAGAAAAGTTAGGACCTCTGAGGTTGTCAATGGCAATTGGTCAATACCAAGTGTTGAAATCTAAGCCTCAAACAAATCACGGAAGATTCTATGGTGAAAGATCCTGAAAAAGATGCTTCGCGACAAAGGGGATTTTCAAAAGCTGAAAAATGTAAAAAATATTCTAAGTCTGGAAACACTACGCCTTGCTAGGTAGGAGATGCTTATGCAGTCAACGTCCAAGTCAACTTTGCAGTGTCCATACGAATAAAAATGGTGAAATGCAATCACGTACTTGCATCAACAACGGCAATCCTTCAACGTAGTCAACTCAGCAAGTGACATGGTGTTCGCAAAGCACAAAAGAGATGAAAATCATCCGAAAAACACCAAGTATGGAGTCAATAGTGCCCCTGTAGGCCAGGGGTGCCCTTGAATTTGAAGGCTCAAATGCAGTTGTTAATGCTTGAAAGGCCAGTCATCTTCTTCGGATTTCTGTCAGCTTTCAAGCAAGTCAGCAATCGAATCCATCAGATTTGCGAAACACCGACAAACAATGGCAGAGGCGGAAGATGCTTAAGGAAAAAAACATCAGAGACAATAGTCAAATTACAGAAATTGCACCCATGTAGCCCAGGGGCGCCCAAGAATAAAGCCTATCAAATGTCAGTGTTTGAGTTTGCTATCTTCAGATGATCTTTCCAGCTTCAATCCAGCTTCGCAATGGATTCCTTCGCCAATCCATAAGACATACTGAACAACCATAGCTGCTAATCCGGCGAGCACGTAAAATAGAGGATTAAATGAAAGTCAAAATGTCAAAATGTACCTCTGCAGCCAGGGGCACCTAGCCCTTTGGTTAATCAGATGTGGGTTTTGACAGCTATCTTCTTCAAAAGATCTACTCAGAATCCTTATAGCTACACGATGAATCTAGCAGTCAACTCTCGGGACTTGTCAAATGCCCGTGAACGAGGATCAAGTGCAAAATGCCGAAGACGAAGGCAAGTTGAAAAATATGAAAATTTGACTATCAAAGAAAATGCACCTTCCATGAGAAAGGCGCCCAACATTCAAGGGCCTTGTTGGCGTTTAAATTCGCACCTCTGGAATGCGGATTTGAAACGAACAGCTATGCACAGATAAACTGCTCTTCAAATTAGGAGGGGAAGCTCCCTCTTGCTGATGGTATGAAAGAAAGTAAATTAAAACTAATTCGCCTATCTTTTTTGTTTCAGCTAGAGCACAAGGTTTATAAAACACAAACGCCGCAGCTGAGATTTTTTGATTAAGAACTTCAACTACGACTAACTTAAGCTAAGACGTTTCTAATTTCTCAAGTAATACGCAGAGCAAGAGAATTTAGAAATGAACAAGGTTGATTCTCTGACAAGGCTTAAGAGAACTCTTTCTCAACATACATCTACACACTTCAATGTAGGCTGAAATTAAAATCACAAAAGCATAACACAATAAACGGAAATCTGAGACGTTATACCAAGGCAAAGGAGGCTCATGATTTTATTTCTCAAACTTCTGGTACAAAGATTACACAAAATTGTCACTTTTACATGCCAAAATCATCCTTCCAAGGGACTATAAATATCTCCACAAACTGAAAATATGATGCTCCAATTTGAATCTCCAAAATTGGGCCCTTGGCCACACAACTTTGCACAATGAAGAAGACTGAAATATCTCCTCCCAACTCCAGCTAGGGTTGATATTTCACAACCGAAACTGGTACCTTAGAGTCTTCAAACCCTCAAGCAAATTGCTAAGCATTCAACTCAGCTTCTTACCACGCAAGTAAAGAGTAATGAATTCCAAATCAAGTGTGTTCAAATGCTTAGCCAACAACTTTTATTAGATTTCTCATTCACTTTTTCAGAAGCTTCTAGAAGAAATATTATTTTATTCCTCAAGCGACTATTATTTTATTATTTTATTTTTAAGTCACTTAAATCACTTTAATATTAAATTAATTAAATAATAAGTCATCCCTTTTGATATTATATTTTATTGAAATAACTTAATAAATAATTAATTTAATATACCTCCACTTCGGGGACATGACGGGAATAGAAAAATAGAAATTCAATCTTCATTAATCCTCAATCATAAATGAATTACAATTTGCCCCAATGAGATTCCAACATGCTAGGCCTCAATCATTTGACTACAAATGTACAAATTACAAATTAGAAAGATATTAAAATACAATGTTCAAACTTCACCCTCAACTGAAATCTCCAACTTGATTGATTCCAAATGATTGTGAACGAGGTTTATATAGCAGCTTCTAGCCTTACGAGTGATCTCTATCAGTTGCAAGGTCACACAAAACTTCATGCCCTATGAAATTTGTAGTAACATCTTTCTAGAATGGATGCAATAATGATGAATCAATGAATATCAAAGGAATTCATAGCATAAGCTCTCCTAGGTATAATATAAATGTAAATGTGTTCCTTTGTTGCCGCAAGCTTTGAGAAGAGCATATTATGAGTTTTACCAAAGCCCACTTTATTTTTAGTTTTCCACTATTTCTAGCATCCTCTATTTATAGCCTAGACTCATCCATTGTTAGATCTATCTCATCACACAAGAGATGTGAGCATAAAAGGATAAATTGTAATAACTTCGATCATCAATTCAACCAGCAGTCACACGTAATATTTGAATTAGCAAACAAGATAATTTTAAAAAACCTTGCACATCATGCAAGAAATCGTAGCTAGAGCTGAAGTACAATAAATTTATTTCATTTATTTCCATGCAGTACCTATGTAAACATTATAAATGTCATTTACACTTAGATGGCTAATGGTAATTCTCTCGCCTACATATTGCTATACTTGCTATTCATTGAGTATTCAATGTTATTGTTATCTATAATTTGTTGCTCACTCAATGATATTTATTACAACTATCTTGCTTATAAAGGTTTGTTGAAATGTCTTGTTATGTGTGTTGAGGGTTAAATTGCTTTGGCAAATTTGTAAGCTTTATATTGCAAGTTAGTGCGAAGATGTAGATTGTGGCTTTTTACCAAGTCTTGAATTTAATTTACCACAATGTTTGTTTTAATGTGTTAAACCTATTCAATCTATGTGCACTTGCATTGTTTAGTCTTTGTTTTTAACTTAGTAGTGCAAGCATTTCGTCTTAGGATTAATTTTTAGTCAAGAAGTATAAAATCATTTGCCTCATGTTCAAAGAGCATCTTAGTCTTCTACAACAAGAAAACACAAAAAGATACACATTTAAAGTTTATTTAGCCTCAACATGAAATCCCAAGAAAATCATTGTAAAGTTTGTAAATTATGAATGCATATTGTTCATAGTAGGTTAATTTTTATTTTACGGGAGTTTTCCCTTCTAACTTGAAGAGAAATTCTATTGTACATTTGTTTTGTTTTGTGTTCCACCAAAAGGTACAAATTAAAACATTAACAAAACACAAAAGGAGTTCAGTAAAAAAACAGGGGGGTAAAAGTATTTTATACCTAAAGGCACAAAATGCACAACCATAGCTGCATATATTTGTATAGTTGATGTTACGATTCACAACATAAGTTACCTGTAAGGAAGCATTCCTCTAATCATTTTAGCTATATATTTGATTGATAGAGATCATATCCAAGCTAAAACAAGTTTACAAAAAGAATAGATCATTTAAGTGCAATAGAGCTATTGAACAACAAAAGATCTTGTGATAAAAATCTTTCTCTAGAAAAGAAACATTTGAAATGAAAAGACAACAAGATCACAAAAGGACCAACTCTCACCCCAACATAGATAATCATAAATTTTTACATTAAACTCAAAACAAATATGTTTGTACTTTCTAAAGCATTAGATGTTTAATCTTGAAAAAAATTCCCTAAATAAGCATATATTCCACAAAAAATAGGGATAAATACTCATAATCTTAAGAAATCCCTAACATTACTTAAGAATAAACTCTTCACATAGTTGGAACCAAAAGACATCCATGTATCATCATGTACAATTCACATATATAGTCAAAAAGGAGGTTGATATGGTGGTTGGCACAACAGTCATAGTCAAGGAATAACCAAAGACTAAAAACCTAAAATTGATTCAAAATATTTCCTGTACATCATAGCATACAATATTCCCTCTTTATTAACTTCACTTCTTACTTCTCTTATTGTGACATATATAAATGATCACGAACAAATGTCAATATATATTCCCTCTAAAATTTGACATCTTTGGTGACTATTAATGAAGGATGGGTGGAAAATATGGGTCCACCGTCAAAATGGACTTAGGGAGTGCCTTTGTTAACAAGAGCACACTTGGGAATGTGACATTAGAGATAAATACAAAAATTGGAGACCTTTCTATCAAGCTATTACTATTGTAGGCAAGGCTCTCAAAGTATGGATCAAGATAGTTACTAGTAATTGTGATGTTTCTATTCAATTCTTATCCTTAGTTGCTGCAATTCCTTTTAGAATGTGGGTTTTCCATGATCTATCTAAAACAAAGCTGGAATTTCTTCTTAATATTTGTTGGTAGTTTGGTAGTGTCTTCCTAAAACACATCACATAATTCTCCCTACTAAATGATTTTCAGTTTTACACACTCTACCTATTATGTTTTCTACTAATTCTACTTCACTTATTTACATATTTGCCAACTCTAGTTCAAGACTTCTAATGTTACATGATGGAAGTTCACCTCTTTTTTTTATTACTATATCTATTTACTTGCATTCTTCCCCTAAATGTCCATTGAACTCAACTATCTTGTACCCAAAATTAAAATTTTTGCTTCATTAAGGCATTTTGTAAAAAGTGGTAAAAGTCTTCTAAAAATTGTCAAAAAGGTTGGAAAATGGAAATTTGTATATCATGCATGTTGGTTAAAAACTCAAAATTTTCAAAATCTAACGATTTGGGTCTCTTCAGAACGATCTTCTCTTCAAAACCCAGATCTCAGTTTTTTGACCCTACTTTTTAGGAAATTTTCTAGAAATAGAAAGTTTCTAAAAATAGACTTTTTCTAGGTTTCTTCTCAAATGGATACTGGCAAAAATTTCTAAAAATAGAATTTCTGCTTCCAGGCTTCAAACTGATTTTGATTGGTTTAAAATACTTCCTCATCAAGCTGGTCCAGTCAAAATTGTCAAAAGATCATTTTTTCTCTGGTGGGTCTATTCTGCTTTTTCAGAAGCTAAAACGGGAGCTCTGAGGTCATTAATGGAGAATGGCCAACTACCAAGTGTCAAATTCAAGGTCTCAATGTTGCACAAATAATGGGAAATGGTGAAAGATGCTCGAGGAACGAAGAACAAAGGAGGGGAATTTGAAACCCTTGAAAATGGTGAAAATTTGTCTAACACGATGCTAGCCGCCCCTGTCCAATCAAGGCGCCTAGTTGTTCATGCCTTAGCATATTTTTCAACTCCGACAATGGATAGTCTGTCATCCTAGATAACCTATCCTCAAACAAGCTACTTACATATAAGTATATTAAACCTCTCCCATACTAGATGACCTATCCTTGGAATAAACACAAGCTTCCCTAGTTAAATAAATAACTTAGCTAAGTGTATCACATGTGTTGTACATGTTCAATCATACCTAGTATATGATACAGATGACAAGCATCCATCTCCTCCTATGGAGTAAATACAAACACATGGCATCCCATGTTCAAACATGTCTAGTATAACTAAATACCTATGTTGAACCATATGTTACATAATTAAATACCTATGTCGAGCAATCCCTTCGACATATCTAGTATAATTAACTGCTTGTGTCAAGCAATCTCTCCTATCATGGAGTACTTAAAGACACATTATACAAGCAGCCTAAAGACTTCCATTCCCTCAACATTAAATACTTCTATAGCTCAAACAGAAAAGACATTCCATGCAGTATAGATAACACAATAATCCCTTGCAAATAATAAAAGGTAAAAACCCCATGCTTGTTATCGCTTACTCCAACAGTGACGACAGTGCAACCTTCCCTTTAGTTCAATTCAGCTTTTCAACTCAATTCACACTCCCTCTCTAGTTGAAAGCACTCTCTTCTCAGAATTAAACAACTCTTCCTCTCGAAGTCCACTCTTTTCTCACTCATATAACTAATGAAATGGACTGGTAAAACTCAGAAATGGTAAACAGCTAATGACGTATGCTGTTGGTATGATATGTCCCTCTCTATGGAGTTAGTGGTTACACAAGAATACAGGATTATTCTGATTGATGGCCATTGATCACCCCAGCATAAGAACAATGATAATAGGCATATGATAATCAAGGTTCTCCCTCACTATAAGATGGAATAATGCAGATAGAAATCTCAGTGAAAAGCAGATTGTTGCTCTAGAAATAACTCACAAATTGAGAGAGAATGTGGCATCCCAAATGAAGAAGTCTGGCTGCTATTTATACAGCAAGCTAGCAACCACAAAGCCTATAATTTAGGCATGTGAATCGACACCACTCCCATTTTGAATTGTTCAGCTTGGAGGTTGCAGCAACTCAAGCGTGCACTCAACAATAACCATGATGAATCGACTTCCAAATTTTCCAGCATCAAGAAGACCATTTCAAAAGCACATGGGGGAATTCGTAAATCAACACCTACAGAAAAATGGTAACAGAGGTGGCACCTACTTTCAACATCTTTCCCTATTTTGTTGCTTGTTGTTCACATAGTTCAATAAGTCCATATTCTCCAAGAAGCACATTTTAAAGTTGATTTGGTCTTTAGATCACAGATGAAAGGACTCTTCCCAAAATAGTGCTGCAAGTATTTAATTCACCCATATTGGATCGCTATTTACTTAGACGTCTTTCCATGAAGCTTTTTGCAAGTCAAATACTTCATATCAATTTGGTCAATCCAGCAGATACTAAACGTATTGTTTTGTCTTACCCATACGTATTCCTAGTTGATGACACATGATCATTCACAGAGTCATGAATGTTTCCACAATTTGAATTTCATCATATTAAATTATATCGGCATATAGAGCCAAAGTTTAAATACATGAATTGACGTCTTCCTCAAATCGACTCTTTCAACATGATTCAATGCACCACTCAATTCTCTTGGGCGTTTCTCACCGGGTGCGCAATCACCCTCTTTACTCGTGCGCTGCTCTCAACCATTTGACATTGTTTAAGAACTCTAGCATATCTCAATGCTATCTTTTGTGTAAAGTGGACCCTATGTTTATGGCCCAAGTGAGATAAATTCGACCTAATTAAGGTGCTAATATGTCGTAAATAATCAGTCAAACATATCTCAATAATTCGACTTCTAAATAAATCAGAAATAATTTGATTTCCAATGTTGAGATTAATTTGTAATATATATATTTTGTGTTATATATATATATATACAGTTTATAATTAATATACATATATATATAATATTTAATATATATTTACATATATATATATATTTATTAAATATATATATCGTGAGCCAGTCAACATACATCCGATATATATATATATGTAAATTCGTAAGGCAATAATAAAAATAATATTAATATCCACATTATACAGGATGCGTGCATATATACATATATATACCTATATATACCTCTATGTACACGTATGTGTAGGTATATCATATTGATGCATTCATATGAACATATCCATTTGCCAACGTACGCTTGTATCGATATGCATATGCCTATGGATACGTGTATATACTATACATATGTATATATGTCCACATCCGATTCACTTACATCCATTTACGTTACCATCATATTGATAGGTGTGTACGTGTGGTATATCTATACATATGCATATACGTGTTGTTAGATCCCCTTGACACATATGTGCATACATATAAACATACTTCCACCTACATCCCACCTATCCATATGATCGTAATAACACAAGAATGATCTCTGAAAACAAATAGATAAACATGACTCACAAATGTGTGTACGTGTGGTATATCTATACATATGCATATACGTGTTGTTAGATCCCCTTGACACGTATGTGCATACATATAAACATACTTCCACCTACATCCCACCTATCCATATGATAGTAATAACACATGAATGATCTCTGAAACCAAATAGATAAACATCACTCGCAAATGCATGCAGAAGTAAACAAGACTCTTAATGCAAACATACAAGCTATGGATGACTTACCTACAACCCACACAAATTGACTTTGTTCACTCAATCTAAGGTGGTGTGTGTATACTCAAATAGTTTACTGTACTGGTTACTCGACCAAGATCTTCCGAGTGATACTTCCCCTCCCCCTGGAGAATGAACATTTACATGCAACCATTAACACATGCCTATGGCAATAAGTTGTTCACAACATATGCAGTATACACAAACATCTCCTAAAGTTAGAATAATTATAATTCAATAACTTTTCATTCACATAAATGGAGTATTTCACCATTAATAACATCAACTAAGATAACATCAAAGGAAACAACATCAAATGAGATAACATTCATATTGATAACAAGGTACAAGCATCATTAATTCATCTCCAAAATTCACATTTACCCTATCTAGTAATGGTAAATAATAACTTCACAATTTGGGGCGTAACAAAAACAAGCAAAGCTGAAAATCCTGAAAAATATTCTAACTCTAGCAAGGTTAAGCTCCCCAACTAGCCAGGGGCGCGCAAGGTTCAATGCCTTGGAAAAAATTTCAAGTTTTATCATTCGTTGTTCAAAACGTGTCCACATTCAACATTCCTACTTCTGAATTAACTTCGAAGTTTTAAAAGCTTGTGAATAAAGTCCTTTTTCATCCTCAACATCTATTTAAGAATACTTTTGCATCCATTATTCACATATTTTGCAGGTTGACGTTTAGAGGAAACAGAGAATTTTCTTCACATCAAGATTTGGAGGCCAAAACGTGGTGCTTTTTCAAAGTTCTTCGTAGTTTCAAGATCAGGTTGCACAAAGGCTCACTTTTTCATGCTTTAAATCTTCTAGGGCATCATTTTTTAGAAACAAGTGGTCAGCTTTTTCAATTTTCATCAATCTGGGTCCATCTACTTTTTGCTCCTCTTCAAGATTGGAAAATTTTATATTTCCAAAAATCTGCTTTTTCGGTGCTTTTTTGGCACTTTTTCAAGAAGCCTTCAGCTTTTTCAGAATCTGACAAACTAGGTCTCTTCAAAACATGATTGTCTCAAGTTGGCTTTAAATTAGCACCTCTGGAGTGCTGATTGTAAACGTTCAGCTATTTCAAATGTTTTGCAACACTTCTTCGTTATTTAAAGAGGAGAAGTCCCTCTCTGCTGGGAGCAATGCGTAGGGAAGGGAAATGTTAACTAAAGTTCCTATCTTTTTTGCTTCAGCGGCAGGACACAAGGGTGCACAAACACAATGCGCCGTAGCTAAGCTTTTCTCTGGTTTCTGCAGATCTTAACTACGACTAACTAGCTTCTATCTATCCAATACCTTCAAGATGAACAGAGCATGAGGGTAAAGGAGCGGGAATGGGATGGTTGGATCACTTGAATTCACCGTCTCCAGAGGATATGACCGAGGCTCTGAACTCTCGGGTATACACCGGGATAAGGTTGGTACAAGCAAACACTCTACACGGTAAACTAGATCTGAGATCTGCCAAGGAGGAGGGACTCCTATCCGAGGTATGAGCTTAAGAAATAGTTTACTAGAAACAACAAAATCACGATGCCTTGGCCAACGAGCTTGCTAAGGAGGAGGGACTCCTATCCGAAGTATAGCTTGGAAGTCAACACATTAAACAACATCAAACGATAACTGTCAATAACGAATATCCAAGGAGGAGGGACTCCTATCCGAGGAGGGAAATGAGACAACAAGTTATTAGACACAAGACGTAGACATAACTCAAATAAGATGATCAAAATGCAAGCGCCTTCTGATATTCCTCTTCAATGCTTCATCAACGAATTACAAAAGTTGGGAGAGCAAAGGCACGAAATCATGCACAATTACAATCATCCAACGAACTCTCATCCAAGAGTGAACAAATATTCGCTTTCAAAGCTTGTTGGCAACAATGGCGCAGCAATTTTGCATAGCAAGTAAAGGTTAAAACAAATAATGAGCCCAAGGCTCTTATTTATAGAACTCAAAGGAGTGGGTAACCCCAAAATCTCCTTGAGTTAACAATGAGTTCTTGCCAATCAATTAGCAAGATTTATTCCTAAAAAGGGGGAACAAGCAGTTAACTGGAAAGCTACTTCAGTTAACTGAAGTAAACAAAGAGTCAACTGGAAACTACTTCAGTTGACTGAAAGCAAACTAAAGGTGAACTTAAATGTAAAGTATCCCTCCAAAATAGACATCCACATTTAGTGGAGATCTAAGATCCACGAATCATGGAAGCCAATTAGACATCCTTAATTAGTGGGATCTGACAATGCATGATTTAAGGAAAGTGGAGTTAAACTTGGAAAGAAGCATCAAGTTAACTCCAACTACATTTAATAGCATCTTGAGTTGACTTGGAAAGAAGCATCAAGTCAAACTCAAGTCTCATAAATGCCACTTGGAGGGGGTATGGCGTCCTTCTTTGGTGCATTTATAATTCGCCACTAATCAGCAGTGTCTCTATCCATTGATTGACTTCATCAGCTTCTGGGGAATTAATGCTTTGTAGAATGATGACGTGGCGTCGTAGCATGACCTCACCCATTGTGAGCTGATTTCCGAAGTCCATACACTGAGATGCTGCCTCTTCAAACTTGGTTGATAAAGCTGCTACCTTAGCCAGCTTGCAACCATCTGGATCATCAAGAAAGGTACTACGGATGACATCCCTGAACTGGTTCTGTACAGTAACCATCTCGACGTATTCTCCTCCCTCACGCTGATATTCCATGCAAGGGAAAGATATCACCAACATTCTTGCGAAGTTGATAATAGTGGCAACTACCCGTCTGTAATCAATCAACTCTACTGAATGAGCGTCATAGGCTTTCACCTTGTACGCCAATTGTTCCTTCCAAGCAAAAAGATGTTGCTTGTTTTCCTCAGAGTATACTGATTGATATGCCAATTGCAAATCTGCAATTGTGCTTTCGTCTTCAAGCCTCCTTTCTGCAATCCTTTGTTCTGACTGCTGTATCTCTGCACGAAGTCCATGTGCTCTATCCCGTAACTGGTATAGGTTTGCCAGTATACATCTACCTTTGAGAACAAACTCTTCCACTTGATCTCTCAAGTGTTTGCCGAATGTTATCAATTGCCGATGATTTTGTTCGGCGGGGAGGTCTAGTAGTCCTGTTGGTAGGGCTGAGACGTTGGGTGTGCCATGTATCAAGCTGGTTATGTAAGACCTCAGTTTCTGATTTTCAGCCTTTAAGGCTGCCTTTTCTTTACCATCCTTTGCCATCCTTTCTTGTACGCTCACCGAAGCTATTCCAAGAAGGTCTGCCTCCACCTGTCGTGTAGTCTTCCCAAGGTTAAGTTGAGACAAAGTATAGTCTTCGACTTGGACCTCGTGTATGCTTTTCTCTACTGGTGGAGCGGCCGTCTCTATGATGATCTCACACTCTGCATTCCTTTCTATGTGAACTTGTTTCTTTAACTTCTTCGCCGACGTGTCTTGTGGGACGTGGTCGAATTCGGTAAAGTCAAGTTCATATGAGGGTTTTTCCCTCTTTCTTCCTAGGAAGCCTTCAAGCCAAATAGAATCTCGGCGAACTTCGCTAGGAGGGACGTGAGGCCCTTGAATGCTAGAAGTGTGAGACTGTGCTGGAGCAATGTCTCTCGGTGGCGAATCCAAGTCGATGAGGACTTGTGTCCGCTGTGATACTGGTGATATTGGTGGCTCTGCTTCCATAACAGGCACCGTTTCTGCTGCTGCTTCTACTGTTGCTGCTTCTACCATTGGCTCAGCCACTGGTTCTTCAACAACTACTGCTGCTGGTTCCTCTGTGATAATTTCTGCTGAATCAGGGGTAGCAGTCTCTACTCTTTGTTCTGGGGCAGCAATACCTGTGATTATTTCAGGACTATGTGTGGCTTTCTCCACGGGTGTCCTCTGTGTTCTAGGCTTCGACATCCTCATCCCTCGAGGAGGATTGCACCATTGCTTCTGCCTGGGCTTCCTTCTTGAAGTGGAAGGTGGTGTAGACTGAACCTGTGGCGGCTCTGTTCTGTGAGGTATCACCT
Organism: Sequoia sempervirens; assembly: GCA_007258455.2. Lineage (NCBI taxonomy): Eukaryota > Viridiplantae > Streptophyta > Pinopsida > Cupressales > Cupressaceae > Sequoia > Sequoia sempervirens. Next base: position 55,794 of record VDFB02186570.1, read on the forward strand.
TCCTTGATTTCTTGCTGTCGAGATAGAGTTGGCTATTTCTAACCACTCTACTCGTTCTTTCTTCTATAGAAGTGTCTTCTTTGGCATACCAATCCACTCTCGGGAGCGGTTGGGAGTCAACTGAATCTGCAAAGAATGAGGGGAGAATGACTTCCCCTTCATCGTCGGAGAGGCCCTCAATGTCTGCTGACATAAAATCAGCAATCTGTGAGAGTCTGAATCTGCTGTAGTTCCTTCTTCGCACTTCATACTCGTCTTTACAATTTACCCAATAATCTTCCATAGAAGACTTATGTGACGAGTGTTGCTCAAGGTGTGCTGCATAGAGTCCTCTGGGATCATAGGATCTTCTATCAATGAGATACTTGAGGTTAAACCTCGCTGTTTCTTGACTCATCATCTTAGCATCTGCCGCGAATCCACATCTATACAGTCCCATTTCAACGGGAAAGTTAACAGCTGTCTTCCTCTTCAAGCGCAAGTGGATATGAACCTCGGACAACTGTCTCAGGAATTCCATGAAGACTACCCTATCTGAAGGGTATCTTGGTAGCATGGCAGGGTGGCCAATGTAGCCATACACGCGTATGTAGGAGAACGTAGGAAATTGGATGAACCAATCTGCCCAATCCGCCATTGCCTCTCTGGCTGTCTGTGAAATACGCACGTGCATCTCATGGTTAAGCTCACGTATTGTGTGCATAGTGAAGTGATCACTTGTCCTCTTGAAGTGCCTTCCCGCTTGAGTAAACTCAAGACGTGTGAAATGTTCGTGAACCTTCTGCACACCTAAGGTTCCCACATTGTTCAATAACCTGAATTCACCTTGGAAGGCGATCAAGTATACCAGGTAAGAGCACATGTGGAACCTATGAGCTTCCAGATACCTAGTGATTTGTCGGTGGAGTGTCACTGATCAAAGTGGCCCAGTCATAGTATTCCCTTCTGCCAATGATTTTAGCGATGACATAGTACATCCATGGCTGAAATTGACGACCATCTTCTTCTCCAGTGATTCTATTGAGTAGAGTGATTAACACTGCGTACTCATCTTTGCATTCTCCTCGTCCCAACGGCTTAGGCAAGTTTGCCTTTGTCACTTTTAGCCATTTTTCGGCCATAATCCTTTGACATTTGTCCTTAGCTGTCTCAAATGCTTTTTCACATTCCGTCAATGATATGACTTTGCTATTAGGATGTGATGGAATATCAAAACATCTTTCGATATCCTGAGGCTTTAAACTGCAAACAATTCTTCCATCTGCTGCTCTGATTTCTCTGGTGGTAGGGTTGTAATGCTTGATACAAGCGATTACAAGCTCTACGCTTTGTAGTGTGATGGGAATTGATGCGGCCTGTAGCAACCCGGATTCTTCGATATTCTGCAATGTTATTTGATTCATGCCTTCTAGCTGCTCCAAATCGACCACCGGATTTACTTGGTGCAGATTTGTGTCAACTGTTTTCAGGTAATCATGGAGTAAGACCGTCTTGGTCTCGTATTGCACCTGGGAGTACTGCATCCTGAAAAACTTGAAGATTGACTGTAAGCTTGACCTAGTTCAGATGATTTTCGGAAACCCTTAAAAATAGCGTCCTGCCGAGAAGTATTTTTCCGGAAAAAATCTGGCACATGGGTTTTGTTCGTGCTTCAATGCTGAACAAACCCAGTTCCTCGAATTTGGATTCTAAACTTTTTCGGAAAACCCCCAAAAATAGGGGCAGCAAGTTTGCTGATTTTGGAAAATTTGTCGAGATGGGTTTCTCCGGAAAATGATGCTGAATCTACCCAGTTGATCTGATCTGATGTAGCCTGTTGCTTTTTCTGTCAGATGCAAGAAAACCTAAGACAAGAAGAGAGGAAAAAGACAGAAGGTGGATTGGAAGTTTTATCTGATCTTCAAAAAACTATCTCTGACCCAATCCTCAAAATGGCAATCTTTTCCTGCTTCAGATCTGCAAATAAAAATGAAGAACGGATGAAAACCTCCTTCAGATCTTCAATGGCGTCCTTGAGAGCTTGTGGCTGTTTTTATCTTTGAATCTGCAATGAAATAATGAAAAGGGGACGCCATCTCCTTGAATATATATGTTTGTGCTTCAGATCCACAAATTTGGGGACCTAACACAAGCTCAAAAGGTGATTTGAGTTTGATCTGAAGTTAAAAAGGTGATTTCCACCAATCGTGGAGCGTTTTAGCCAACTTTAACTCAAAAAGCTTTTGACTTTAGTCAACAAATGACCTTTGACTTCTTTTAGGCGTCCCTTTTCATCTTTTGCAAGTTTTTTAGTATTTTCTCTCCTGAAAACCCCCTGTTTGATCCTGAATCTAGCGTTGTTTGTTGACCCTGAGACGTCACGGACACATTCACTGCGGAGCTGGATCCATACTGGAAAGAAGTGCCTGGGAGACTGCATGATAAAAACTGAGTTTAGGGCTCCAAAAGAATGGGCGCCTTTCCCAAGAAAGGGCGCTTTTGCCAATGCCTTAGTGATTTTTCAATCTTCGTTCTTCAGCTTATTTGAAATGACCTCTCGTGCCTTGAACTGGATTTCTCGTTGATTGGAGAGTCAGATGTTTTCACTTGATGTCTTATTAGGTTCCTAGCTCTGCTTCGCCAGAAATGACTGTCTTCAGGAAATCTGAATCTCAAATTAGGGTTCCTTTATTCAAGGGCGCCTCTCCTTGAAAAGGGCGCTTTTGACTTTTAGCTTGATTATTTTCATCTGACAAGTTGCCTACTTTGATCCAAATTATCTGTTGATTGCTCTGACAGACATTGATGCTTGCAGTTGTGTTTCCGAGATCTATTTGGGCTGAGAAGGTTATCCTGGGAAGCCTTTTGTCATTGGTCAGCATCTGGAAGTCCAAAAGAAAGGGCGCCTTTCTTTTGAAAAGGCTCTTTTTCTAGAACTTCGTCGTTTATCTGTGGTCTCCTGATATTTCCTTGAACTGCCTCTTTTTGCTTCATCAGCAATTGCTAGTGATCTGTTCATCGGATGATCTGGATGTTTGTTTCACTGTTGAGCCAGCAATCAAACGTTGAGAATGACTGCTTCGGATGATCTTACTGACTTTATTTGACCTTCAAAGATCATGGGCGCCCCTGCTTGAAAAAGGCGCCTTTTCAACATGTGAGCAATCTCCCCTTCGTAACATCTCCAGAGTTAGTCGAATTTTGATCTTTTTCAATTTCGAGATTCTCCTTCATCAAACGGCATCATTTTTTACCTTTTCCGCCATGGTTGCGTCATTGAAGCTTTTGGAATTTAACTTTCAACCTGGTACTGACCCAATCTGCCATTAATGGCTGTGGGTTCTAACTTTGTTCCTGAAAAAGAGAAATAGACCCACCAGAGTAAAACATGTCTTTTGATGATTCTGACTTGACCAATGTGATCGTGAAGCTTTTAAGCCTATCAAAATCATTTTCGATCATTTCTGGGAAGGTCCTATTTTCGGGGATTTCCACGAAAATAGGGGAAAAAACCCTAATTTTCAAAATTTCAATTTTACGCGTGTTCCTTGACAGAAACCCATCAAGATTCTATGATTGGTTTGACCTAAAACTGACTTAACATGGCATTTTAACAAGATTTAGCTCAATTTACACAGAATGCCAAAAAATTAATTTTGGGTACAACATCTACGAAACCTAGACCTCAGCTTTTTCCGGCAATCTGCTTTTTGAAGAAAAATCAGCACCTTTTTTGGGCAATGAGGATTTCCAAGAATAGAACTCAAAAAGCAGTAGTTAACTTGATGCCTTTTCGAAGTTAAACTTGCTATTCTCATTCATGTTTATCTATTCTTTGTGAAATACAAAAATCAAATTGTAATAGTTGGAACTTTCCCTGCTTTTTTATTTCAGCAAGTTGTTAGTTAGTTGTCATGTTTTAGTTTTAGAAATAAAGCTTGCAAGTTGGCAAGTCTTGTTGTAAAAGCAAGAAGATTTTAGGGTTCCCTACTCCTCGCTTGTGTATAAATAAGGGCAGCCTTGCCCATTTTGATTTAACGGTTATTGTGATAGCAAATTGCTGAGCCTACTTTCGCCTGCAAGTTGTTATTCAGTGTCTATTCACTTAGTGTAGGAGCAAGCTTGCATGCCTTCCTATTGCTGCAAGTTATTGTTCAATTCATGTGTAATTTGTGTTAAGTGTATTTTGGTTTGATCGCAAAACTGTAAGCCTGTTATTGCTACAAACCTGCTATCCCAGAAGTGTAATCGTTATGATATTGCTATCAAGATTCAACCATGTAGTTTTTGATTCAAACTCATTGACCCATGGAAAATAACTCCTACTTATCAATGTAATCATTATTAGAAATTTGAGAAAGGAAATCTTATGCTTAGTTTTCTCTGATCTACTGTGTTAGGTTTTGTTTTATGTGTTTCACTTATATAATCTTTATTTCAGCTTGCATATAAAAAGTGCAATCAGTCTTAAGGTGTGTGTTGGAAGTGAGTTTATGTGAGTTTTGTGTTGAATCATTCCTCGTTTACTTCTAACTCTCAAGCTCTGAGTTTACTTGAGTTGCTAGAAGTATCATTAGAGTAGGCCTAGTTGTAGTTGAAATTCTGGAAAAGGGAAAACCTCAGCTACGAGCTAGAGTTTTATAACATTGTGCTATTAGCTAAAAACAAAAAGATTAGCAAATAGTTTAGTTTACTTTCTTTAAGCATCATCAACAAAGAGGGAGCTTCCCCTCCTAATTTAAAGAGCAGTTTATCTGTGCATAGCTGTCCACTTCTAATCCGCATTTCAGAGGTGCGAATTGAAACACCAACAAACTACCATTCTAGCTCATGTTTTCAAAAAATCTCTTCCACATGTACATCCAACTCTAACCTTGATTTTCAGTCAATGCTCTAACCACATGGTGCATTCAAAACTACTTCAAACATGTTGGTATAAGCAAAGAAATGTGATGAGAGAAAATGTATTATGTCTCAGGTCACAACATTAGATAGATATAGAAATTCACTATTACAACTACCATATTTAATGTCACATCTACCTCATTCAATGACAACTCAACAAGCTCATTAAAGAGTTCAAGAAACTACAACAATCTCATTAAATAACCTACATCTAACTACCTAATTTACATAGAAGTGTGAATACACTTTATGACATTAATATTATTCGAATACATTCTAATATATATGCTAAAACCCCCTTTAATAATTAAACCAAAAGGGTTTGGTGGTTTAGTCTTAAATTACAATATGCCCCTTGAGATTCGTAGAAACGAGAAGGAATATCTCCACAAGAAACCTTCAAGATAGTATGCACACGACAAAGGAGCGAAGAAAGAACATAGTGAGCATGCCCTATTGCAGAGTTATCAATTGGTTTTCCTATCCTCCAAGATGATGCATCTAATTTGGTGAAGTCATCTTTGGGCTAACCTATGACATGGAAAAATGGACAAAAGAAGTGACTTCAAATTTAATTATATAATAAAGTGTGGGGATTATATGTTGGACGCACCTCTTTTAATATTGCTCAAAATTTTCAAAAAGGGGTCACAAGCACTTCATTTATGTTTTCTTACCCACCACACTCCCTTGTGGGCCCCTTTCTCCACCACTAAGTCAACGGAACCTAAAAGGATGAAATTTGCCATATTTTACAACCAATAGCTTAAGCAGAGATGATGTGGCAGGGAAAAGACAAGTATGAAGATTGTAGCAGTGTGGAATCCATGAAAGTGAAGAGATTTAAATTAGCCACCAGCATTTCCCTTGAACTATAAATAATTCTAAAGAAGATTTTGTGCTTTTTCCTCCAAGCACACTACTTTGTGGGCCCCTCAACCACCTCAGTACTGCTACTGGAGTATAATACCAGGTTTTTTTTATTTGTGAGATTTATAAAATAATATTTGGACATCACTTTCCATTCTATTTTGAGAATATCTAAATCATTAGAGATGCAATTAGTATTACTCATTTAAATATTTCAAAACAAAAAATAAAAGAGAAAATTGGATTTTCGAAAAACAAAAAGAAAATATTTCGACAATTGGGAAATTGTACAAGGAATATTTCAAATCAAGACAAATATAGTATCACATTTTCTTTTCAATATTCCCTCTCCATCATTCTGTCATGTCCCCTTTTTAGAAACAAAATAATTGGGAGATTCGTAGCCTATTTCTCTATTTCCCATAGGTTAAGCAATAAAGTTAGGGAATATTTTAATAATATTATTATTTTAAAACATTGTAAAAGGAGAGCTTAGATATTATTATTATTTTAATAAAGTGGGTCATCTAAATGGGACATAATAAGGCCTTATGTAATATTTTCTTAAAAAAAAATTGTAGTGGGCACTTTTTAAGAGAAAATTTTGGACGGAAAAAAAAGGCATCAAAATGGAGTCTATAAAGGGAGGCAATCTTTGAAAGGAGATCATCCAATGTATGAAATCAAAGCCCCACTTTATCTAATAGCCTGAGCACTTGTATTCATCTATTTCTCCTAAAGACGAAAACCCTTGGAGTGTGGAGATTTGGAAGACAAAATCCCTCTTGGTTTTCAGGCAAGAGCAGAGGACAAAAACCCTTTGTTCTTTGAGGCAGTTTCACCCAAGAATCACAATCATGCAAAGAAGATTGCAACTCATTTCAAATTTTCAATTTTCTATCGTAACAATACAATACTATTCCATATTGTCACTATCGTACCTTGTCATTGTGATTAGTATTTACAACACTAGTTTGTAGTACGATTTTGATGTTGATTCCAGCCACAACAAGTATTACATTTGTGATCTTGCTTGTATCCAGCGTAATTGATGAATAGTTTTGTGTCACAAAATATTATACTCACCCCATTGAATAAGTGGTAATTGTATGGATTCCAACTAAATAAGTGGATGGTTTGGTTGTTACTCACCCCACTAAAGAAGTGGTATCATTGTGTTTTCCTTCCCATTGAATAAGTGGAAATGTTGTTATTTTCATTGTACTAAACATTCCACTAAATAAGAATGAAGTGTATCACCATTCAATATTGCATATGCACTCCACTGGATAAGCAGTATCGGCTGGCTTGCCACCTAGTGCTTTACTTTCGACTTCTGCAATTTAGTTTGATATGTAGATCCTTTCACAATATGCTCTCACCTTGCCCATCTCAAGAGCTGGATGATTAGAAAGTGAAAAGGATATTGCATTGTAATCTCATTTCCAATTTGCAATATTTTCAAAAAAAAATAGGGCTTTATATTACAATGGAACCAAGCAACACAGCAGTTACAGATATAATTCAACAAAAAGTCTGCGATAATAATCTACAAACTTAATTCCAAAATTGATTAATTTGTGAGGAACATTTGCATAAATATATAGGCATGAAATATGCCAAGATTATAGGATTTGAGAATATCTTCCAAATCAAAATAGAAACTAAAAACTAAAACAAATTAAAAATTAGCTATCTTAAGCTAACCTCCTAACAACCAGGTCTTATTTTTCACTTTTCACTTTTACATTATATGTAGAATGAAATAAAGTATAATAAACTAATAGAATAATAAAATAAATCCTATGATAATGTCTACAAGCTGTATTATTCCTTGTGAATTCTCATCCACTTTTCACTTCATAAATTCACAAATATTTGTGGTTTCAAAAAACAAGGAATGAAGGTGTGCAAGCACACACATCAATTTTATCCTTGAAATGAACATTTTCCCATTAATTTACACAAAAGGCAATCATTTTACTCCTCAAATACTCCAAATCTTCCAAGTTTATTCATAGCTATAAATGTGAGAATAAATTACAAGTATTTTCAATCATATTATTTTTATTTTCTACACATTATATACAAAGATAGCAAGATATTCTAAATGGACTTTCGAATTTAAAGAGCTGAATTTGAGAAAAAAAAATTTGCAACACTAGTAGTTTGTCTTGGCAATCTGAAGTTCGAATCTTCAAATATGTTGGTGTTTCAATGCGCACCTCTGGAATGCAGATTAGAAACGGACAACTATGCACAGATAATGTAGCACCCCTCTGGTTTGCTATGCTGTTAGACAGTGTGATTATTCTGACAGACTCAAATATTTGTTATTGTTTTATGATCGTTGGGTTTAGAGCAATGTGGATGTTATACTGTGATGAGATGATGCACTATATGGATGTTATGTTTCATGTTATACTTTTGATTAGCATAGATGTTAATATTGATATATGTTTATCGGTTGATTAACGATGCTTTACTTTCGTCAGTCTTGATGTGATTGTATAGGTGAAGGAGACGGAATTACATCACTCGCATGCGAGCGCCCTGTGATTCCGTGATCTCTCTTCACAGTGTGACTGTTATGTTTTATCCATGTATGACATTCGTCTTGATTACAGGATTGCAAGTACAGGACATCGTCTCCACCTGGTTTCACAGGTTTGAGCATGTCCATATCCCAACGGTATTGTGGATTGGGAGATAGTAACGGGGTTCCCTTGTCAAACCATAACCCTGTCATAGTGTGTAGTCAATTTGTGTCTGGTTTGTTGTTGGGTTATGTTGTCTTTGATGTTTTCATAATTTATTATCGTTGGGAATTAATATTTAAGTGGTGGTAATGTTAATTTATGTATTTAGATTAAAATTGATATTTAATTTAGTTAATTTGATTTTATTCAATTAGTAAAGTAATTTAATTCTAGTGGTTAAATTTATTTTATTAAGTAAATAAACTAATTAATTAAATTTATTTTGTTGAGTAAATAAATTGATTAATTAAACTTATTTTGTGGAGTAAATAAATTAAATAAATAATGTTGTTTTGAAAAGTGCATAGAATTAAAAGTTTTAAATTCTATTTGAAAAGAAATTTTGGTTTTAAATTTTTTAAAAAACAAAATATCTTAAAAATGCATAAGAGGGAAATA